>PVHX01003004.1:28501-152947 GCA_004024805.1 Geosciurus inauris | reverse complement strand
AATCTTGTATTGACACTCCAGATTACCTGTGTCTCACCTTGGAGCTACTTCTGTTCTCCCAGTGTCCCTAGATGGGCACTACTGTCACTAAAGTTGGTGGTGGAAGTAGTGGATGTATCTCTAGAGGGCAGTGGGAGTGGCTTTGGCTGGGGCTCCTGAGGTGGCTCCTGAGGGCTGTTTTGGCCCTCTCTTGCACTCCCTGAGTTTGGGCTCATTTTTTGTATTTTTTGTATTTTTTTTGTATTTTTGTATTTTTTGTATCATCAACTTTCACACATTATGCCACACCTGTCATCTCTGCCCAGCCCAACACTAAGTCTTTGTTTCAGCTTTTTGCTGCCATGTCATTTTGGTTAGCATTCCTCCTCTACATGGTATAATTCTTGAAGGCAGAGGACAGAGAGAGCAATAACTAAACATGAGCAGGAAGCCCTCTGTGGACATGCTCGGTTCCTAGTGGTCCTCTGGAGTCTCTAACAGTTATCTTCAGGCAGAAAAATATTGAACAGATGAAGAAACTAAAGCTTGGAGGAGTTAAGGAACATGTCTGAGGTCAGAGCCCACATGGAAGAGAGTTCCCTGAAGTCCCCAGCAGCTTGACTCTACTGCCTAACTCAGAGGGGCCCCATACACATAGGTCCACAGTGCTTACGAAGGTTTTCTCCCTCTTTTCTAGCCCGGGGACCTTGGGAGGAAGCAGCACTAATGTCCCTTCTCAAGCTCACTGCTGCTTCATGTGAGGACAGTGAAAAGGGGGATAATTTCCTGGCTTACTCTGAAACCTAGGACTAGCCATTTGTTTTAACAATTAGAAATGATTCCCCATTATTCACTGTAAAGCTGTAGCATACAATTATATAATCCTGTATCAATAAAACTGCAGGTATATATTCATTCCTTCTGTTTAAAAAAGTGGAATTTCCATAAGGACTATTTTTCTTGAGTTCCTGTTTTCATAAGTCTACACTTCGTTTTCAGTAATGAAAATGAGAAACAAAGCTTCAAATGTTAAGAGATTTTACACAATAAAATATATGTTTAATTATGACTAGAAAGAAACATGAAGACAAGGCATTGAGCAATCAAATCACTATGGAATTTAGTTACTATGACAACCATGGTGCTTACAATGAGGTGGGGTTAGTTGGCTGCTCCAGGTGGAGCAAGAGAAAGCACAAAAAGGAAGGGATAAATTGATGTCCTTAAATGCACAGCTCAAAATATGGATATAAAAATCAGAAAGTCTCAATGAAAGCAATGATGGATTTCTCCTCCTCCTTCTCCTCCTTTTCTTCTTCTTCTTCTTCCTCTTCTTCTTCTTCTTCTTCGTCTGTGTTGGGAATTGAACCCAGGGCCAGCACATGATGCTAGGTACAGACTCCCTCATTTTCTTTAGCTACAGAGGTACCAGCAGCCAATACAGGGAGCCTGCCTGGATCCTAGCTGCCAGGATTTGGCAGCCTACCCCTATGAGAAATAGGCAAATTATGAAAAAAGGTAAAAGGAATTTTATTCAGTTTCATCAAACTGAAAAGCAGCAGCTAGATTGCTTCTCTGCAGGTCTCATATAAGTATTTACAATTTATAGAAACAAAAATCAGATGATATACATGCACAGATTTAGCAAGTCTATGAGAGAGAACATGTCAGTAGAACCTGGCTAGAGCAAGGGGTAGTTTTATTTTCAGCATGAGGAAATTCAGACTTGGTGAGGTTGTACAGTTGAGTTTCCATTTAAATATCCAGTCTCACCAGATCCTTCATTATCATAGTCCTGACGGAGAGGAAAGGAGTCAAAGAGATGGGATAGTGACTGACAGATTCTAGGAGGGCCTCTATGATCTCTGCCCCCTGGTGTTCACGCTCTTGTGTTGTGGTTTGGATCTGAAATATTCCCGCAAAGGCTTACCTGTTGAAGGCTTGGTTCCTAACACAACAATGTTTAGAAGTGGAGCTGTTGAGAAGTGATCTGACCATTAGGACTCTGACTCACTACTGATGGCATTTGGTGGGGGGAGCTGGAAACTTTAGGAAGTGAGGCATACTTGGAGTAAGTGGGTCACTGGGAACATTCCCTGGGAGAGTATTTCTTGTCTTGTCCCCAATCCCTTCTCTCTTTCTTGCTCTACTTCTTTTCTACCATGATGTGAGCAGCTTCACCCCCACCACACATCTCTGCCATAATGTTCTGCCTCTTCACAGGCTCAGAGTCAATGGAGTCAAGTGATCATAGATGGAAACCTCTGAAACTGTGAAGCAAAAAAATAAAAAATAAAAAACAAGTCTTTCCAGTAAGTTGTTTTCCCCAGGCATTTCATGACAGCAACAGAAAGCTGACTAACACATCTTGAGTGGTTCCCTCCAGTCGAGTGGTTGGGACCTATGAGTTGCTTCTAACCAACAGAATATGGCAAAAGGGATGATCAGGGATCATTCATACCTGAGAAGTTTACATGGGGATTTTCATCTTTCTGGGAGATACTCTCTTCCTTGGTAACTTTGAAGAAGGATAGTGTCATTTTTTAGTTGCCATATGGAGAGGACCATGTGGCAAAGAACTGATAGCTGGCAAGAAATTAAAACCCTCAGTCTGGCAGGCTGTAAGGAATACTGCTAACAACTGCATGATGTTAGAGTCAGATCCTCCCCTGTGTTGACTCAGATGAAACTGTATGTCCACCTAATACCTTGATTTCAGCTTCTGGTTGCTGAAGCAGAGAAACCAGCTAATCCACATCCAACTTCCCACTCCACAGGAACTATGACATAACACATTTGTGTAGTTTAAAGCCTCTAGGTTTTTAGTACTCTTTATTATCCTATAATAGATAACTAATACCAGTATATAATTTGGCCAAAGAGAAGTTGAGAATTTTGAAACCCAAATCACCCTGAATCTTTCTCCTCACCTTATCTCCCTCCTCCATCTTTGAGAGAATCAGTATTCTCCAGGAAAATATCCCTCAAGTGACATCATAGAAAGCAATTTCCTCAGAAGGAGATGCTAATTTTTCTTAGACCTATCCCTAGGACTCCTCCTTATCTTCAAGTTAATAGTGGTTGGATCCCAGCAGAACCCAGAGAAGGTCAAGCCCACTTTATTAAGGTAAGACAAATGCAAAGGTAGTTGAAATAATCTGCCAAGTTTTACATTCAGGGGCCAAGGTAAGCATATGTAGGAGTGAATTATAAGAATATTAGATGGGAATGCATAAAATTTGAGACATGTTTACACAAATGAAATTTGTTGGCTTATCTACCCAGAGTGGCTTATCTACCTCATCAGTCTGCTGAGTTGTGTAACTGGAGCCTATACTCAGAGGTGGCTTGCAATTCATCATGATGAAAAGTGGAGCATTTCCTGGAAACATCTAGAAGGAGTTAGAAAAAATCAAGAGATAAGCATGTTGGAATGGATCTATTATATATCAAGAGCTTAACTCCTCTCTAAACAGCTTTCACAGAAGACCTGTGTTATTAACCTGAAATATCCCCCAAAAGCTCATGTGTTCAAGACTTGGATACCAACCATGGTACTATTGGGAGGTGGTGGAACCTTAAAAGTGGCACTTTGTGGTAGGAAGTTAGGTCAATGGAAGTATGTCCTTGAAGGGAATAGTGGGACCCCAGCCACCTCCTGTCTCTTCTTGTTTGCCTCCTGGCTAAGAGGATATAAAAAAATCTCCCCAAACACTTTTTCCTGCCATGATGTACTATGTTGCCATAGAGCCAAACAACTATGGACTGAAACTTCTGAAACAACAAGGCAAATTAAACCCTTATACATTTAAGTTGTTTGTCTCAGGTATTTTGTCATAGTAATGGACGTATGATTCACACAACTTGGAAGATAAACTTTTCATTTGGACACTTTCATTTCTCATGATTAGACTAAGATTGAAAGCTTGAGAAAAGAATACCACAAAGGAGAAGGACTCTTCTCATTATATCCTATCAGAAGATACATTAAGAACCACTTACTTATTACTGGTGTAGATTGTAATAGCATGTTTGAAAAGTTCATTGATAGCTGTACATGTAGCCTGGAGATGACAGTGGTAGATAGTACAAATGGAACTGGATTCCATCTTCCCAATGAGAACTATAGGATCTTAGCATGATAGAAAACAGGCAGAGACATACCAAGGAAAGAAAGTTTCAGACCAATATCCTTGATGAACATAGATGCAAAAATTCTCAATAAAATTTTGGCAAATCAGATACAAAAACATATTAAAAAATAATTGCACCATGATCAAGTGCGGTTCATTCCAGGGATGCAAGGTTGTTTCAACATATGGAAATCAATAAATGTAATTCATCACATCAATAGACTTAAAGATAATAATCATATGATTGTATTAATTGGAAAGCATTTGACAAAATACAGCACCCTTTCATGTTCCAAATATTAGAAAAACTAGGGAAGAACTCAAACTATAATTATTTGCTGATAACATGATTCTATACTTAGAGGATCCAAAAAATTCCGCCAGAAAACTCCTAGAATTAATAAATGAATTCAGTAAAGTATCAGGATATAAAATCAACACCTATAAATCAATTGCATTTCTATGCATCAGTGATGAATCCTCTGAAAGAAAAATTAGGAAAACTACCCCTTCTCAATAGCCTCAAAAAGAATAAAATACTTGGGAATCAATTTAACAAAAGAGGTGAAAAACCTCTATAGTGAAAACTACAGGGCACTAAAGAAAGAAATTAAACAAGACCTTAGAAGATGAAAAAGTCTCCCATGCTCTTGGATAGGCAGGATATTGTCAAAATGGCCATACTACCCAAAGCACTGTACAGATTCAATGATTCCAATTAAAATTCCAACTTTATTCCTTATAGAAATAGAAAAGGCAATCATGAAATTCATTTGGAAGAATAAGAGACCCAGAATAGCCAAAGCAATCCTTAGCAAAATAGAGTGAAGCAGGAAGCATCACAATACTAGACCTTAAACTATACTACAAAGCTATAGTAACAAAAACAGCTAGTATTGGCACCAAAATAGACATATAGACCAATGGTACAGAATAAAAGACACAGAGACAAACCCACTTAAATACAGTCATCTCATACTAGATAATGGCACCAAAAACATACATTGGAGGAAAGATAGCCTCTTCAACAAATGGTTCTGTGAAAACTGGAAATCCATATGCAGCAAAATGAAACTAAACCCCTATCTCTCACCATGCATAAACTCAACTCAGAGGGGATCAAGGACTTAGGAATTAGATCAGACACTCTGCACCTAATAGAAAAAGTAGGCCCAAATCTTCATTATGTTGGATTAGGCCCTAACTTCCTTAACAAAACTCCTAAAGGACAAGAAATAAAATCAAGAATCAATAAATGGGATGGATTCAAATTAAAAAGCTTCTTCTTAGCAAATGAAACAATCAATGAGATGAAGAAACATTTTGGGAGCAAATTTTTGCCACAGGCATGTCAGATAGAGCACTAATCTTGAAGATATATAGAGAACTCAAAAAACTTAACACCAAAAAAAAAAAAAAAAAAAAAAAGCTCATTCAACAAATGGGCTAAGGAGATGAACAGACACTTCTCAGAAGAAGATATAAAATTGATCGATAAATATATGAAAAAATGTTGAACATTTCTAGTAATTAGAGAAATGCAAATCAAAACTAAGATTTCACCTCATTCCAGTCAGAATGGCAGTTATCAAGAATACAAGCAATAAATAGTACTGGCAAGGATGTGAGGGAAAAGGCATATTGCTGGTGGGACTAAAAATTGGTGCAACCAATCTGGAAAGCAGTATGGAGATTCCTTAGAAAATTTGGAATGGAACCACGATTTGACCCAGCTATCCCACTCCTCAGTCTATACTCAAAGAACTTAAAAACAACACACTACAGTGACACAGCCACTTCAATGTTTATAGCAGCTCAATTCACAATAGCTAAACTGTGGAACCAACCTAGATGCCCTTCAATAGATGAATGGGTAAAGAAACTGTAGTACATGTACACAATGGAATATTACTCAGCATTAAAAGAGAATAAAAAAATGGCATTTGCACGTAAATGGATGGAGTTGGAAAATACCATGCTAAGCAAAATACACCAATCCCCCAAAACCAGGGCCGAATGTTTTCTCTGATAAGTGGATGCTAATCCATCATGCCTAGGGGGCATGGGATGAGTGGAAATTTCGATGGGGCAAAGAGGAGGGAGGGAGGGGCAAGGAGGTAGAAAAGATAGTGGAATGAGGCAGACATTATTACCCTAAGTACACGTATGATTGCATGAATGGTGTCTCTACTTCATGTACAACCAGAGAAGTGAAAAATTCTGATTCATTTGTGTACAATATATCAAAGAGCTCTCTACTGTCATGTATAACTGATTAGAAATAATAAAAAAAGAAAACAGCTTCAATTAGAAATATGAAGAGTGATTAGCAAGTAGTATTTTTTTTATCTAAACTTGTGTATTCTGGAATAATTTTAGATTTACTGGAAAGTTGCAAAGATAGAGTTACTGTTGACCCTTCACCCAGATTCCCCTAATACTACATCTTGTATGCCAATGGTAAGCTTGTCACAACTAAGAAATTGACATGATACAGTTGATTTAACTACAAACTTTATTCAGATTTCACTGGTTTTTCATCTATTGTTCTGTTCTGTTCTCATATCCAATCCAGGGTTACCACACTGCATTTAGCGATCTTTTCTCTTTAGCCTCCTCTGGTCTGTGACACTGCTATAGCTTTTTCTTGTTTTCACACCTGGACCATTTTGAAAAATAGTTTAATATTTGTTCAGGTATTTTGTAGAATATCCCTTGGTTTAAGTTTGTCTGATTATTTCTCTGATTAGATTAATAGACAAGATACCACAGAGGGGAAGGACTCTTCTCATTATATCATATCAGCAGATATGTTAAGAACCACTTACTTATTACTAATGATATTGATCTTAATAATTTGGTTAAGGTAGCATTAGTCAGATTTCTTCACTGTGAAGTTAATTTTTTCCCATATTCTCTTCTTTGGGAATGAGTCAGTAAGTTTAGCCTAAACTCAAGAGGAGGAAAATTAAGTAAGGGAGAATGTTTATGTATGTTAATTGAAATTCTACTCTAAGATTTTCACTTTCTCTTACATTTATTAAATTATTTAGTCATTCATTCATTCATTCATTCAGCCAATCAGTCTGTCATTTATCAACATGGACTCAACAATTTTTATAGTTTGCATATGATTTAATATTTTCATTATTTATTTTATTTTTCAAAATGCTCCAGTTTTCACTTCTAGAAACTCTTTCAGAATGGTACCTAAGTCCTTTTGACATGAAACCATTTTTTTAGTTGCTTTAAGCTCAGCTTATAGTTTTCTTTCCTTAGCCCTCGAATCAACCATGTCTACAAGGAGCCATGTTTCTTTTATTTGGAGAATGGTATTTGAAACCAAGATCTGGTGGCTGAGTATGCCCATTACAAGGTTGTTACTGCTTCTTCATCCTATCAGTGGCATAGCTAGAAAATATATCCATGTATATTATTGATGTACACATATATTTATTAATCTATATGCATATATGTAGACATGCATAACATGTATAAATGTAAGCATGCTTTAATTTTTTAACGTGTCAATTTTGACATTACTAGACTTTTCCTTCCCCTTACATATTAATAACTTCACTATTGACAGTGACAGATCTGCCTTCCATTATCTACAATTTAATCATCTGTTTAATTAACTATTATATACATAACTTAAATTCAGAACTGATAATCTACACTCTAATGTAATCTAATTTACATCAATTCTTAGGGTATTGTGGAAACACCCTGTGGTAATTTTCTGATCTCAGAATGCACAGTTCATTTCTTTTTTACCTTTAACCTTACAGCACTGTTTTTCAAAGTTATTTATCTCATTTCCCCCATTCTTTTTAGTGCTATTGTATTATAATTATAATGCAGTTAGATTTATTTACTACATATTAATAAATGAATTACTGTATAAATTATTATTATATAATAAATCTTTCAACATTCTGGAAAATTTTATTTTTGTACAGTTCAGTTCAGTCTTTGTGGTAAACAGTTCCATGGATTTCAATAAGTGCAGAGTCATGTATCTACAATCATATGGCATGCAAACACTTTCATTATCCTCAAATTTTCCATGTATGTATGTGTTGTGACTTTCCTCTAAGCCTTCCCCCAGGATGCCACCATTTACTAGAGTTATTATATACTAGCAAAAGGAAAATGTTTACATCTAATTCTCAGATCCCTGAAAAACTCATCATTCAGAGTATGTTTCATGTCTAATATAGTGAATTGTTATCATGACTTGAATTCAACTTACATTAGATCTTAAGGTATTGTGGATACACATTGTGGTAACTTTCTGAGTCCCAGAATAAAATTTGGACTAGCTAGACTCAGTAGCATTCAGAGTTCCCACATTGTTTTCCTGGTTTGTATAATGAACATTATTTTGGTAAGTAAGATGAGATAGAATGATATTTCTTGAATTCCCACTCTCCAAGTTATTTAGTAAGGTAATACTATATTCCCAAGGATATTTCAGAAGTTATTATCACAATAAAGCTCTTGAAAGATAAAAGGATTGTGATTCTTGGTAAATTCCATTTAACTCTTCTTTATGACCAATAACAAGTGGAAGGATCTTAGATGACCACCAGGGATTATTTCATACTTATTTGGTTAGTGATGTTGCTTGGACATAATATTTTAACTAGAGTAGATCAACAGAGTCTGGCACTTGCACTGCAGTTATTGATCTGACATTTTTCCCCCTAAAGTTTATCAGTGAAACATAATTGTTTTATGCAGTGTACTTTGAAACAAGAACAATATACTTTTGGCCTTTTAACACCAAGCTAGAATTGCTCTCCTATTCTCTTTCAATATGTTGCTTAGAGAGACCTTGATTGTGTTAATGATCCATTCAACATCATACTGGTTCATTATGATGATATCATCACACAAATTGAAATTTGAAAGCAGGGTGTAGTAAACATTTTCTATAGATGCATGCAGAGCCCAGGCTGGGAAATAAGTTCTGCCAAGGTTCAGGGAACTGACTTATCAGGGAGGCATCCAGGGACATGTGAAAGGAAAAAATGGAAAAAGCCTTTAGAAAAGTTAGGAAAAAAGAAGGAAAATGAAGAGGAAGAAGAGGAGGAGGAAATAATTTCCTTGAAGCAGTGCAAGAGAATCAGGCTTCGGAAGAGTGAGCAAGTCAAAACATAAAAAGCATTTAATGGAAAAAAAAAACGCCTACAAAACTGTCAAGGTTAATGAGTTTGCACTTATCTGTTTATAATGGAGGAAGAGTAATTTTCTCACATATTATCATCCATACAGACATGACATATCTGCAGATACCTTCAGTTAGTACAGATCAAGGTTGAATTTCTTTATTTTATTTATTTTTTAAAAAAGAATCAGCAATTGACAGCAAATTTTCATGGCTTTATTTATTCTGAAGAACAGAATCCAACAGGTTTTTTGGGGGATATATTTTAGAAAGTACAGTTTTTAAAAAACATTTCTGTGGAATGTATAACTGCAGAGATGTAAATGTCATCATTTTTGCCCCAAATAGTCCACATCAGGAATTTTTACTTCCCTCTCTGCTTTATTGGGTTTACTAGATTTGAAGATTCTGATAACCAATGGAGAAATGTTTCCACTAGAGGACACACATCATGGTAGCATCAAGTTAAGACTTCCATCTGGGACTCTATATGCTGTTCAAACTACATGCAATTAAGGGGGTTCACCCTACTTCTCATGGTACTTGGCACTTCAGGCTTCAGATGAATGTGACTGAATTGACATATTCCCATGAAGACCCTGTAGCTGGTGGAACTTGATGAGTTTCCTGAGTCAGTACACTCGTTTTTCATACAGACGTAGAAATACTCAATGTCAACAAAGAGAAGCAGTCAAATACCCTGGACTGTTTTTGCCTTCTTGGTCCACTCTCCATTTCTGCATCCATCTGTGCCCAGGATGTGCTTTTGCATGGAGCAATACCATAGATATCCTTGTCTTCTGGCACCCAGTAGACTTGTAGTGATGTAAAGAGTGTGACTCTTCTCCAGGATCCCTCCACACCTGGGCTGATAATGGCTACTTCCATTCTGAGAGCACAGTTTCTCGTGTCCTTCTCTGAAAGCAGCAGTTTCCTGGATGAGTTTTTATAGTCTGTCTCTTCAGTTGTCCCTTAAGATCTATGGGTGGTTTTGGCTTCCTGCAGTTACTGGCCACAGAGTGCCTCACCTTACTTTGCTGTTTTTCATTATCTTGTCCATTTTATCATATGTAATCATTTTATTAAAACTTTCCTCAGGGTGATACTGATTTCCTGTCAAAAAACAGATTGAAACCATCACAATATTGTAAAAACACAGGAAATGCAAATGACCATTAATCCAAGGAGAAAAAACACTTTCTGACAGTCTGAGGTTTTCTGAGCTCCTTTTCACTAGAAATTTTCATTAAGCTTGACCTCAAGCCATAGGTAGATTGTGAAAATGAATAAATTAATAAGGTTGAGTGGTTACCTCTAAGTATTCTGCAGAGGAACTCAGACATTATATAGTCACTGGACTAAAGGAGCTTTGCTGTTCTTCTAAACCCAGCAGGGACCCTTATTGGTTCCCATAGACTTGAAGAATTAATTTTATATTTTATTTATCTATTATTTTAACCAAATGTTTGTGATATAATCACTTATAAGAATATGGGTTTGGTAGTAAAAGCTCCTAGTATTTTTTGTAAGACAGGTAATATATAGTTATCACTAGGTGCCCATGGGGAATTTGTTCCAGGACACTTGTGGATACCAAAATCTGTAGATGCTCAAGTTTCCATATAAAATTGTACAGTATTTTTATGCAACCTATAAAAATTAGCTGGTATGCTTTAAATCATCTCCAGATGACCTATAATACCCAATAAAACATAAATGTTTTATAAGTATTCTCTATACTGTATTGTTTAAGATATAATAACAAGAAAAAGGTCTGTACGTATTTAGTATGGATGCATATGGAGGAGTATTTTCTATCTGAAGTTGAATGTGGATGGTTGACTTTAATGCAGAGTCACACTTTGCTTCCCAAGTCAGGGTGAAGAGTATACACAGATCCAGAAGCAGGTGATCTAGTATGCTTCTATTGTAAAAGTCAGGCAAGAGGTTCTGGTTAAGAATGAATCATTTAAAATATGAACCTCAGAAATAGAGAATTGAGACCCAATAGTAGTTCAAAGGATTCAGGATGGATTAGGCTGATGTTTAAGGCTTGTATTCTCACAGCTTGGACTAAGATGAGGTAGAAAGTGCTAAAAATTTACAAAAGAAAGATGCAGTGTAGCCAGGGTTAGAACCTGGAATGCTATTGCTTTGCTAAATCACAAGGAATATCTTAGATAATTACGTAAGCTTTTGTTTTCTAATCTTTGGTTTTTGGTATGGCAAAGCTTGTTTTTGTTTATGTTTTGTTTTGGTATTTTGAACAGTGTCTGATATACAGTATATATGGCTATCTATATGGTAAATAATATTTTCGTATAGGAGAACGATATTTCTATTTCAAATTGTAGATGTGTGCTTAGTGATTCCTGAGGTGATCAGCATAGCTATGCCACATATGATCTTGTGAAATAGATATTTGGTCTTCCGTTCACTTCCTGGCATATAAATCTGAAAATACTTGGTGATTTGTCTTTTCATGCGTTAATGAGTTGACTGATGGTGAACAGCCCATGGATAGCTTCAGGATGGGGGATAGAAAGATCAAGGTATCATTAAAATGTTGAGATTTTCAGGTTCACTGCAGACTCGAAGGAGAGAAGAGGGGCTGAGGATTGTGTCAATAACCAATGCCTTTCTTTTTAAAAAATTTGATCTGTTTAGGTATACATGTCAGTAGAGTGTATTTTGGCATACTATACATACATGAGATATAATTTATTCTAGTTAGGGTCTCATTCTTGTGGTTGTACATGATGTGTAGTTTCACTGGTGGTGTATTCATATATGAACATAGGAAGAAAAGAAATTGGAGAGTATCTGGACTGCTGAACACGTGGAAGTTCCTGGAGGGTGGTGTGCCAGGATAGAGCATGGAAGCTCCATACCCCTTGCCCTATACATTTCCTCATCTGTGTCCTTTGCAACGTCCTTCATAATAAAAAAATTAGCTGCGCGCGGTGGCGCATGCCTGTAATCCCAGCACTTTGGGAGGCTGAGACAGGAGAATTGTGAGTTCAAAGCCAGCCTCAGCAAAGGTGAGGCACTGAGCAACTCGGTGAGACCCTGTCTCTACATAAAACACAAAATAGGGCTGGGGATGTGGCTCAGTGGTCTAGTACTACTGAGTTCAATCTCCAGTACCAAAACAAAACAAAACAAAACAAAAAATCAATAAATATAATTGTTTCCCTGAGTTTTGTGAGCAGCTCTAGTAAACTAATCAGACCAAAGGAGGGGCTTGTGGAAACCCTGGATTATAAAAGTGTCAGTCACAAGCATATCTAAGGTTGCAATTAGCATATGAAGTGGCAGGGGTTAGTCTTAGTAACTCAGCCCTCAAACTGTGGGATCTGACCCTTTCTCCTGGTAGATAGTGTCAGAATTGAATTTATCTGAATCATATCTAGCTGATGTCCATGGCAGAATTGCTTTCTTGCTTAGTGTATGGGGAGTATTGTGAGAGTTTCATGAGACAAACTGAGTTTGAGTTTGGCTTTTTCTTAATATCATCAGATCTCACTATTTAAAAAAAATGCAGTGAATATGTAGAATAGATTACTTCCTTTTACTATGACAGATGTGTACCCAGTACTCTGGCACAGGTATATCAGAGGTTATATATCCCAGGCATATGAGTGGAGGGAGGCAAGGAGATGAGGAAGAAGATGAACGGAAGCTGAATGACAAAGGGAGTTTTGAATTTTCTCCAGTTCTTTAAACGATTATACTCAATAGCCTTTTTTATTCTATTATGTTTTTTTCATCACCCTGGACAGCATAGTTGGTAAGCCCTGGTTTAATCACAGAGTTAAAAAATACTGCTGCATTTTATAATACTACTGTCCTCAGCCCCAGTGACCCTACAAGGTGATGAAAATTCCTTACATTTATATTCCATTTCAAATTGTGTGTGTTTTACTTCCTTCCTAGTAGTTGCACACAGATTACTTCACTAGAGCTGCAGGAGTCCATTCTAGGCTAGAGATCCTGTCCCACTATGGCTTTCCTCTTTTTTCAGAGATGGTGGGTATTCACATAATTCACGTGAGACTTTGAACAGAGCCCATATACTGCCATTGTGGTCACTGAATGTGCAACCATGCTCTACTGCTTCTTTGGTGGTCACATGCATGCAAAGACTTTTAAAAACATGGGGAGAAAGTAGGTAAGCTAAACACGTCACTTGTAGGCATAACATTTAGTCTGCAATGTGATTGGCAAGGAAGCATCTAACTTGACAAATTCTCTGAAATGGATCCTGCAATTCGAAATATTTCTGAGTAGCTTGGAAGGTGCTGTTTTCTCTGAATCTCAGAATACTGTATGCTCACTCTGTTCTCAGATATGTAGTAAAGGTGCCAACTCTGATCTAATGCAAGGCAATTTAAAGGAAAGTCACCTGCCACTAATAAAACAGATGATTTACTATCTTATTTTTAGCACTGGTAACTATGGCAGTATATCTTGATTCCTGTAGGATGTTATTTCAAAGATAATTTCTTAAGGCTGTTTAGTTTAGCACATTTTGCAGAATACAATTTTCTACTACAATCCTTTTAAGGAATGCATACTTTATTTTTTTAAATCCTTAAAAAATGCTCAGATTCAAGAGCTACATATAAGGTCAAACCCTAGAAATTAGGAGAGTGTTAATAAAAACTATTGAACCCAGCTCTTCACAGCCTGCAAAACTCTCGAACTGACACAATAGAATCTCCTGGGAGCTTTTTGGAAATGCTGATGCCTGGGTACTTATTGTATCAGAATGTGTGAGGTGGTGAGAGGAAGCCATGTATATTTTCTACAAGCTCCCAGGATGATTCTGTACTTAGCTTCTACTCAACAAAATGAATCCAGAGATTAAATTAAGTTTTAACACCTAAAGTCCCTTGCCAATTTTTCGTGAGAATACCACTGTCTTAATCTCTTCCATTAGAAAATTCACAGAGACCAGGAACTTGGCATTCTCTGACAAGTAATTACCTTCCTTAGAGAAGATAAGGTTGTCACTAGCAGGAAGGTGATGGAGTGGAGGCAAGGGGTATCATGCCACACTGAGGGACGCTTCATATCTGAGTTCATCTGAGTTCCTCTGCTGTAAGCAGATTGTCGTTCTGAAAATAGCACCATCAAATGAGATACCTTGAGCAGAAAAAAAAAAGACTGAACTGCTTCCTCAGCATGACTATTTTCCTGTACATTTATTGGTTTCTATTATCAACTATAAATCAAGTTTGATTTAGAACTACATTCTGCTTATACCAGGAGTTTTCAGTTATTCTATCAGAATTTCTTAATATGTTTTATAAAATAAAAAGTTAAGAATTCAGAAAGTATATTTCTGGGTACTTATAGCAATTATTCTTGCATCTTTTTTCTATGTACTTATGTGTATAGATGAAAACTATTTTTATCAATTCAAAAATTCATAGAACTGACTAAATATAAGTATAGAAATATCAGAAAATGCAGTGGCTATCTGATTAGATAAGACTGTCAATGAAAACTTGGTCTTTCTAAAAAACAAGCTGTCAAATAGCAAGATTGACAGTTTTCATAACAAGAGCTTTCATATATATTACCAGACTTGTGCAATTTGAATTGCAACCTTGCCAAAAGATACTCTGAGAAGACTGATTGGTTCTTATTCACCTGAGAAAGGGAGTTACCAGCATGCATCAAATAGAGAGAAAGGTGGAGTTCAGTCCAGTAAGCAGTAGTTGTTATGCAATGTTTATAATATTTATACCAAGGAGAATTTACCCAGAAACTGCTGAGTTGTCCTGTGATAGAAAAGACTCAACCTCAGATAAAAAGATGAGCCTTTTGGAAGAATTATTTGGTCTTGAGTTAAGAGACTATGGTTATGAGTTCCACGCCAGAGTTCTTGCTGACCAGTGGAAGACAAGGCAAAGGCCCAGGACCATCTTCAGGAACCACCGCAGGAGCCCAGGAAAGGCAGACCAGAGACAGCTAGCCACCAGTCACAGGGGAACCCAGACCCAGGGGAAGATATGCCTCTGGGGGATACCTGCAGGAGACCTAGCCTAAGTGAGGCCCAGGACCACCTCCAGTTCTGTGCCAGAGTTCCTGCCCACAGGCAAGAGCACAGGCCAAGGCCCAGGACCACCTTCAGGGACCTCAGAGGGAGCCCAGACAAGGCCACTCCCACTGCCATCTTGAGTTACCTCCACTACCATCTTTAGTGGCAGTACTGTCCATCAGGGGACACCTGCTGGGGACTGGAAGTGAACTCCAAGGTGAGATACAGGTAATCTGTAGTGTCACTATAAGATTATAGGATAGAAACCACAATACCTCAGATCGGCATTGCAAGAAATGAAGACATAAAATCAACATGAAAAAACAAGGGAAGAAAGTGCCCCAAATAAACCAAGATACTACAATAGTAGAATCTCCATTGATAGAACTGTTGATGAAATGTCAGAGAAAGAATTCAGAATGTATGTAAATAAAATGATCTGTGAATTAAAGAATTATACAGGCAAAAATTGATCACTCCAACAAAGAAATAAGAGAACAAATAAAGGCAACCATTGATCACTCCAACAAAGAGATAAGAGATCAAATAAAGGCAACCATTGATCACACCAAGAAAAAGATAAAGGAGCAAATACAGGTAGCAAAAGATTAATTTAAGAAAGAGCTAGAGATTGCGAAAAACTCAGAAATTCTTGAAATGAATGAAACAATAAACCAAATAAAAAACTCGATAGAAAGCATCACCAGCAGACTAGATCACTTGGAAGACAGAACCTTGGATAATGAAGACAAAATATACAATCTTAAAAATAAAGTTGACCATACAGTGAAGATGATAAGAAATCATGAACAGAACATACAAGAATTATGGGATAGCATCAAAAGACCAAATCTAACATTTATTGGGATAGAAGGCACAGAATTTCAAACCAAATGAATGCACAATCTCTTCAATGAAACAACATCAGAAAATTTCCCAAACATGAAAAATGAATTGGAAAATCAAATACAAGAGGCTTACAGGACACCAAACGTGCAAAACTACAACAGATCTACACTAACACATATTGTAATAAAAATGCCCAGCATACAGAATAAGGATAGAATTTTAAAGGCCGCAAGAGAGAGGAATCAGATTTCATATAGGGTAAGACCAATACATATCTCAGCAGATCTCTCAACCCAGATCCTGCAAGCCAGGAGATCATGGAACAACATATACCAAGCTCTGAAAGAAAATGGACGCCAACCAAGAATCTTATATCCAGCAAAATTCAGCTTCCAATTTGATGATGAAATAAAAATCCTCCTTCTAAACAAAAGTTAAAAGAATTTACAGCAAGAAAACCTGCATTACACAGCATTCTTGGCAAAATACTCCATGAGGAGGAAATGAAAACAACAATGAAAATACACAAAGAGAGGAACTACACTAAAAAACAAACAAACAAACAAACAAAAAGTGGCCAATCAAAGGAGAAACCAAGTCAGGGTAAAAATCAAAAATAAACCAACATGACGGGGATTACAAAGCATATTTCAATAATAACCCTGAATGTGAATGGCCTAAACTCATCAATTAGAAGACATAGACTGATAGACTGAATAAAAAAAAAAAAAAAAGCCCCAACAATATGCTCTCTTCAAGAGACTCATCTCACAGGAAAAGACATCCACAGACTGAAAGCAAAAGGGTGGGGAAAAACGTATCACTCACATGGACCATGTAAACAAACAAGAGTTTCCATCCTCATAACAAATAAAGTAGACTTCAAACCAAAGTTAATGAAAAAGGGATAAAGAAGGACATTTCATACTTCTTAAGAGAATCATACATCAACAAGACATAACAATCATAAATATCTATGCCCCAAACAATGGGGCATCTATGTATATCAAACAAACTCTTCTCAACAACAAGAATCAAACAGACCACAACACAATAATACTTGGTGACTTTAACACACCTCCTCACCACTGGATAGACCTTCCAAATAAAAACTAAACAAACAAACCATAGAACTCAATAAAACAATCAACAATTTAGACTTAACAGATATATAGAGAGTATTCCATCCATCAATGAGCATATACACTTTTTTCTCAGCAGCACATGGATCTTTCTCCAAAATAGGTCATATGTTATGTCACAAAGCAAGTATTAGCCAATACAAAAAATTAGAGATACCACCCTGCATCCTATCTGACCATGATGGAATAAAATTACAAATCAATGACAGATTAAAAAATATAAACTACTCCAACACCTAGAAACTAAATAATACACTATTGAATGATGCATGAATAACAGAAAACATCAAGGAAGAGATACAAAAATTCTTACAGGTAAATGAAAATGCTGATAAAACATATCAAAATCTCTGGGACACCATGAAGGCAGTGCTAAGAGGAAATTTCATTGCATTAAGCTCATTCATTAAAAGAAAAAAAAGTCAACAAATAACGGAATGCCTCAACATCTCAAAGCCCTAGAAAGAGAACAACAAACCAACACCAAGAGAAGTAGAAGTCAGGAAATAATTAAAATCAAGGCTGAAATCAACCAAATTGAAAACAAAGAAACAATTCAAAAAATTGACAATACAAAAAGCTGGTTCTTTGAAAAAATAAATGAAATCGACAAACCCTTAGCCACCCTAATGAAAAGAAGAAGAGAGAAAACCCAAATTACTAAAATTAATGATGAAAAAGGAAATATCATGACAGACACTACTGAAATACAGAAGATAATTACAAACTATTTTGAAAATTTATACTCCAGTAAATAGAAAAGTCTAAAGACACTGACAAATTTCTAGAGGCATATGATCTACCCTAACTGAACCAGGAGGTCATACACAACTTAAATAGATCAATTTCAAGCAAGGAAATAGAAGATGCCATCAAGAGCCTTCCAACCAAGAAAAGCCCAGGTCCAGATGGATTCTCAGCTGAGTTCTACAAGACCTTCAAAGAAGAATTAATACCAATATTCCTCAAACTATTTCATAAAATGGAAAAGGAGGGAACCCTTCCAAACTCATTCTATGAGGTGAGTATCACCCTGATACCAAAACCAGATAGAGACACATCAAAGAAAAAAATTTCAGCCCAATGTCCCTGATGAACATAGATGCAAAAATTCTCAATAAAATTTTGGCAAACCGCATACAAAAATATAATAAAAAAATAGTGCACCATGATCAAGTGAGGTTCCTTCCAGGGATGCGAGGTTGATTCAAGAAACAGAAATCAATTAACGTCATCCATCACATCAATAGACTTAAAGATAAGAATCATATGATTGTATCAATTGATGCAGAGAAAGCATTTGGCAAAATACAGCAGCCTTTTATGTTCAAAACACTAGAAAAACTAGGGATAGTAGGAACATACCTCAACTTCGTAAAACTTTTGTATGCTAAACCCAAGACCAACATCATCCTAAATGGAGAACAATTGGAAGCATTTTCTCTAAAAACAGGAAAAAGACAGGGATGCTCTCTTTCACCACTGCTATTCAACATAGTCCTTGAAACATCAGCCAGAGCAATTAGACAGATGAAAGAAATGAAAGGGATATGAATAGGAAAAGAAGAACTCAAACTATCTTTCTTTGCTGACGACATGATTCTATACTTAGAAGGTCCAAAAAAATTCCACAAGCAAACTTCTAGAATTAATAAGTGAATTCAGCAAAATAGCAGGGTATAAAATCAACAACCATAAATCAATTTCTATACATCAGTGATGACTCCTCTGAAAGAGAAATTAGTAAAACTACCCCATTTGCAGTAGCCTCAAAAAAAAAAAATACTTAGGAATCAATTTAACAAAAGAGGTGAAAGAAATATGAAAACTATAGAACATTAAAGAAAGAAATAATACAATGAAAACTATAGAACACTATAATGAAAACTATAGAACTATAGAACACTAAAGTGTTCTATAGAAATAATGAAAACTATAGAACACTAAAGAAAGAAATTGTACAAGACCTTAGAAGATGGAATAATCTCCCATGCTCTTGGATAGGCAGAATCAATGTTGTCAAAATGGCCATATTACCCAACGCACTATATAGATTCAATGCAATTCCAATTAAAATCTCAACATCATTTCTTATAGAAATAGAAAAGGCAACCATGAAATTCATTTGGAAGAATAAGAGACCCAGAATAGCCAAAGCAATCCTTATCAGGAAAAGTAAAGCAGGAGGCATCACAATATCAGACCTTAAACTATACTACAAAGCTATAGTAACAAAAACAGCATGGTACTGGCACCAAAATAGACATTTAGACCAATGGTGCATAATAGAAGACACAGAGAAAAACCCACATAAATACAGTTATCTTATGCTAGACAAAGGTACCAAACATGTACACTGGAGAAAAGATAGCCTCTTCAACAAATGGTGCTGGGAAAACTGGAAATCCAGAGGCAGCAAAATGAAACTAAACCCCTATCTCTCACCACGCACAAAATTCAACTCAAAGTGGATCAAGGAACTGGGAATGAGACCAGAAAACCTATGCCTAATAGAAGAAAAAGTAGGCCCAAATCTTCATCATGTCGGCTTTGGACCTTACTTCCCTAACAAGACTCCTATAGTGCAAAAAGTAGAATCAAGATTCAATAAATTGGATGGATTCAGACTAAAATGCTTCTTCTCAGCAAAGGAAACAATCAATGAAATGAACAGAGAGCCTACATTCTGGGAACAAATTTTTGCCACATGTACATCTGGTAGAGCACTAATCTCCAGGATATGTAAACAAGTCAAAAACCTTACCACCAAAAAAATAAACAACTCATTCAATAAATGGGCTAAGGAGCTGAATAGACACTTCTCAGAAAAAGATATACAATTGATCAACAGACATATGAAAAAATGTTCAACTTCTCTACCAATTAGAGAAATGCAAATTCAAACTACTCTAAGATTTCATCTCATGCCTGTCAGAATAGAAATTATCAAAAGAATGCAAACAACAATAAGTGTTGGAGAGGATGTGAGGGAAAAGGCACACTCGTACATTGCTGGTGAAACTGCAAATTGGTACAGCCAATCTGGAACACTGTATGGAGATTCATTAGAAAACTTGGAATGCAACCACCATTTGACACAGCTATCCCACTCCTCGGTCTATATCCAAAGGACTTAAAAACAGCATACTACAGTGATGCAGCCACTTCAATGTTTATAGCAGCTCAATTCCCAATATCTAAACTGTGGAACCAACAGAGATGCCCTTCAACAGATGAATGGATAAAGAAACTGTGTTATATATACACAATGTAATATTACTCAGCATTAAAAGAGCATAAACTTATGGCATTTGCAGGTAAATGGATGGAATTGGAGAATATGCTAAGAGAAGTAAGCCAATCCCCAAAAACCAAAAGCCAAATATTCTTTTTGATAAGTGGATGCTGATCCATAATGGAGAAGAGGACACGGGAAGAATGAAGGAACTTTGGTCAAAGGAGGAGGTAGGGGGTATGGGGGCAGAAAGATGGTGGAATGAGATGGACATCATAGCCCTAGCGTCATGTATGACTGCATATATGATGTAATTCTACATCATGTACAACCAGAGAAATGAAAAGTTGTGCTCCATCTGTGTATAATGCATCAAAATCCATTCTGCTATCATGTATACTTAAGTAGAATTAAAAAATGGCATTTTTTAAAGAAAGAGAGACTATGGTTATAACCTGACACTTACCAGAATCTCACTAGATTTCAAACTAGAATTTGTTTTGTTTCTAAATCAATGTGTTCAAAAGAGGAATTGCACTACCCTCCTTGGCTTGCACATCTAGCTATAGGCCATGCTGGGGAGCAGAGGCCTGAGGATAGCTAGGGAAACTCCCGCTTCAGTGAGAATGTCTAAAATTTATATCCACCTAGGATTTGTAGGCCAAGCATGTCCTCTTCATAGAAAGTATTGCCATCAAGATTTGGGATGCCAGGGGCTAGGGATGTAGCTCAGTGGTAGAACACTTGCCTGCCATGTGTGAGGCCCTGAATTCCATTTCCAGTACTGAAGCAAGCAAACAAACAAACAAACAAGCAAAAATGGAATGCCAGATGTTCCTATGAGTCCTATGAGAAGAAAAACACTTGCAAATACCATAGGTAAGAGAAAATGAGTGACAGTGGGCAAACCAAAAATCAATGAAAAAAGCAGTTTTTACTTCTTAAAATACTTAAAGACATATGGAAAACATGTAGCTTAGTAATAATAGCAGGTTGCAAAAGTTAGACTTTGACATTCTGTGTAGATTCATTACTTCATGCTTCACAATATTCAACTCAAAATGCAGACCAATAGCAAGGAGCCAAACAATATCACCAACATTATTCTGGGTCCAGTTTGTGACACGGGGCAGAATTAGGAAGAGCAGCCTATGTCTGACCATTCATCTGTCAATACACCCCAAGCTGTGAAGTAATCTGAAGAGCTGTAATGTCCAAGTCAACAGGTCAAGTGCTGAAGAGAACAAGTTTCAGGCCAAGCTTCAAGATAGCTTTCCTGGGAAATTAAGTTAGAAATCAGAAGTCATGTTTCAGAAAGAAGAGCACAATCTAATTTGTGCAATTGTGAAACAATAGCAGAACCTATGTAGAAGCAATGGAGATGTGAGAAAAGCACTTTAGAGGGTTATAATTTTGGCCAAGGGTAAAATCCTAACTAGAGTTTAAACTGGAGAAAGTTGTGGTGTTGATGGAACATGGTGATTGGTTCGATATGTATGATAAATATAAAATTGATTTATGGGTAGATTTGATAACAGAGAGGGAGATGCTGGTACTGAATAAGGAAAGAAAGAAATACAGGAGGGAGAAGGGTTTGAGGAGAAACAGCATAACATCATGGCTTCAGTTCAGGATATAATGAACTTAAAGTATTTGCAAAATCCTAAGAAACTGAAGCACTATGTGAGATTCAGAAAGAGTTAGAAAAATGTAGAAGTTTTTGCAATGGATTGTGGAGGAAGTCACAAGGAAAATTTGTTAGACTAAATGGATGCTATTTCTTAAAGATGAAATCCAGGGAGAAGCTTGAGGATCATCAGTATGTATGTGAAAGAAAGAAAGATATGTGGGGAGGCAGGAAGAGATAGAAAGAAAGAATTGGTTGGAAAATAATGGTCTAAGCAGTTGAAAAAAAGCCATAAGAGTGACATCAAAAGCAAGGGAAAGAATAGACACACTCATATATTGCTGGTGGGACTACAAATTGGTGCAAACAATCTGGAAAGCAGTATGGAGATTCCTTAGAAAACTTGGAATGGAATCACCATTTGACCTAGCTATCCCATTCCTCGGTCTATACCCAAAGGACTTAAAAACAGCATACTACAGTGACACAGCCACTTCAGTGTTTATAGCAGCTCAATTCACAATAGCTGAACTGTGGAACCAACCTAGATGCCCTTCAATAGATGAATGCATAAAGAAATTGCAGTATACATACACAATGGAATATTATTACTCAGCAATAAAAGAGAATAAAATTATGGCATTTGCAGGTAAATGGATGGAGTTGGAGAATATCATGCTAAGCAAAGTAAGCCAACCCTCCAAAAACCAATGCTGAATGTTCTTTCTGATAAGTGGATGCTGATCCCTAAAGGGGGAGGGGGCATGGGAAGAATGGAGAAACTTTGGTCAAAGGGGAGGGAAGGGAAGGGATGAGACATGGGAGCAGGAAAGATGGTAGAATGAGATGGACAACAATGCCCTAGGTACATGTATGACTGCACATATGATGTCACTCTATATTGTGTACAAGCCGAGAAATGAAAAGTTGTGCTCCATTTGTGTACAATAAATCAAAATGCATTCTGCTGTTGTGTATACCTAATTAGAATAAATAAATTTAAAAAAATATTATTGAAAAAAAGCAAGGGAAACCTTCCAATGAACACTCATACACATGAAATATTTGTAAGTCTGCCTTAAAATAAGAACAAAAAACGTGGACAAACTGAAAATGGGTGACTTTTATTGAATACACTAGAAATCTGAGGTCATGGAGCAAATCATCACTACCAACTCAGGAGAATATTGCACATCCTGAGAGATGCAGAATCAAGATTTGCTTACCTGGAGCAGAAGGTACTGGTGCCCTAAGTGGGCAGGAACACTTCAGCAGTCATTGTGATACTTCCTGGGTGCTGAGAGGCTCCTGGAACTGCGGAAGCATATGTCTCTCTCTTATTTCCAGCTATGCTCCCTGGAGCAACTTATTTTGTTTGGGAAGGGATTGTCACTGTTCCTCTTTCTGTAGATATTGATATTGACGAACATATACATTTTTATTAAAGTATATCCTTGTAAAAGAATCTTTCTACATATTTTATAGCCTTATTATTTCCATTAACTGTTATAAAATATTTTGCTGTCAAAATATTTATCCAATTTATAGTATTAAATTTTATCCTGTATAAATATATTTAACATATCACTTTTGGTTAGCTATTTAAGTTTAGAACATTTTTTCTCAATATTTATAAAGGAAAAATATAGCTCCTTGAAGAGTTTCTATGTTCTCATCACATTTTGTCTTTTATTTCTCTATAAAAATGATAATACATTCAAAATCTCATCAAAAGTTGTTAATATGACTATTAATATGACTTGCTTTCCATATGAGCTGGGTGAGATAACAGTATAGGTCATTAATTATCACCACCATTAGACAATTTGAATAGTTTCTGTTCAGCTTACTCTGCAGTCTTTTTCCATTGAGTTCAGCACCAATACAGAAGGGGGAAAAAAAGGAGTTCTTTGAATTCTGAGATTCAAAGTTTGTGGTTTTAATAGAGTTCCTGCAAATTTAAGAGTTTCCACTTGTGGGAGAAACTATATTCAGAGTTCCTTTTGAATCCTTTGAGAGATATTTCAATAAACACAAATCAGATAGCAAGTAAGAATTTTGCTGTTGCATTCAAAATAATGAAATTTATTGCTTATGATGTGGTCTCAATGGCAGGTACTACTTTCATATAATTGAATCCTTTGAAAGAAACAAATATACACAAAGGAGGCCTTTTTAGAATTAAATATATAACTTGGATTTGTTGCTTATTTTATTTTTCATAAGTGTTTGTTCTGTTTCAAACTACCAATACAACATTGTACTTTTCTTGGTGTTATCTTTAGGTTATTAACACATATCCTTGAACCAAATAAACAATGAATCAATGTCTGCATCCTCCTAGAGAAGGCAGGAGACTTAAGCTTGATACCATGTCTCTACCTCTTCTCTGCCTTTCTCATGCTATTATCTGGCATTTTATTGCTAGCTTTATATTGTAAAGCTGAAGCACAACTCATTTAGGCAAAAATACCATTCATTAATGTCATTTTATGATAGTTAATCTGGACTGTCAACTTGATTGGACTGAGAGGCACCTGAGTTCTGGGTGTGTTTATGAGGGTGTTTCCAGAGATGATTGGCATATGGTACAGCAAACTGAAGGGAAGACTTGCCCTGAATGTGAGTGGCACTGTCCAAGAAGTTGGAGACCCAGATAGACCAAAAGGCAGAAGAAGGAAGCCCAGGATGCAAGCTCCATTTCTCAGAGAGTATGTCTATTGTTGCTTCCATCACCCAAGGATGCATACTCCATCTCTTTCACTCTTCCAATATGGAGTCTGACCAGTGATTATCCAGGGAGTTCCTGGGCCTTCAGTCTTGGACTGGGGTTGCATCATTGGTCCCTCTTGTTTTGAGGCTTCAGCATCTCAGAATGAGCAGCTCCTCTTTCCTCCAGCTCTCCAGCCTGCAGATAGCCATTGTGGGACTATCTAGCCTCTGACTGTGTAAGCCAATCTATTAGATATTATCTTCTTTTTTTTCATATTTTATTTGTTCTATTTAGGCTTATGGGTTAACAGAGTGCAATTTGATTCATTGTACATAGATAGAGGATAACATATCAATTCTCTAGTTGTAAGTTGTATAGAATCATAACATATGCAGTCATACATAAAGTTAGGGCTATTATTCTCTTTATAATCAAATATATATGCTATGTAGAATATATATGTATATGTATATAAACATACACATATGCATACATACAATATTGTCTCTGTTCCTCTAGAAAACCCTAATATACATTGTTATTTTTTGTATCTTATTTTTTCCTCTATCTTGTTGAAATACAATTTTTCTGCTCCTTTTTTGCAGAAAGTCTTTCAGGGTAAAAAATATGAGTTCTTGATGATCTAGAAATCATAATTTGTTCTTAAAATTGTCTGTAGTTGAATGGAATATAGAATTCTAGTACTTTTGACCCTTCTTCCCAGCACCTGAAAATAGTAATCCATTATCTTCTAAGGCTCATTCTTGTCAAAGACAAACATTAATGTTATTCTTCCCACTTTCCAGGTTATCTTTTTTTCTCCCTGGAAAATTTTAGATATTTTTGATGCCTTAAAAATTATGGGATGTTACCAGATACTTAACAAACTTGTACTGTCATATTATACAAATGCAGAGAAATTTACAAAATGTAAATGCAAATATACAGTTAGGACAAAGATTAACGCTTTATGTCACACTCATGTAATATCACTCAGAAGAAGAAAAAGTTATCAAATCTAGAAGCATCATTTATATAAGGGATCAATGAATCATTAAAGAGGGATTACTTCAACTTGATAAAGAACATGTTAAAAAAGAAGCTACAGTGAACATTATACTTAATGTTGAAAGATTAACTTCCCCTTAGATTGAAAATAAGGCAAGGATGTTCAGTCCCATTATTCAATGTAATACTAGAAGTTCTAGATGGTTCAATAAGTCAAGAAAAAGAAATAGAAGACACACAGATTAGAAAGGAAGAAATAAAACTGCCTCTATTTTTTTTGTCTGTTTTTTCACCAATGCTGGGGATTAAACTCAGGGCCTTGAACATGCTGGGAAAGCACTCTACCATTGAGCTAAACCCTCAGCCCTATATCAGATGACACATTGCTATATACAGAAAAATCTCCAGGACTCTCCAAAAAAGTTCAAAATAGACAAAAGAAACTCTCCTGGATCAGGAGGCTGAGGGAGGAGGATTGCAAGTTTAGAGCTAGCTGTAGCAACTTAGTGAGGCCCTAAGCAACTTATTGAGACCCTGTCTCAAAATGAAAAATAGAAAGGGCTGGGGATGTGACTCAGTGATTTTTTTTTTTGTACCCTGGGTTCAATCCTTGGTACAAAAAAAAAAAAAACAGTAACAACAACAACAAAACACCTAATACTAATAATACTAGTGTTTTCAGCACATCACAAGATACTAGATCAGCACACAACACTCAATCACTATGTGCATGTTAAGGAACAGTATTGTGTTTAACCAAAATTTAAACACAATACCATTCAAAGTCACTTAAATTATATAAAGAACATACAAGATCTGTATGATGAAAATTAGAAAATACAGATGAATAAATCAAAACTTTACATAAATATAGGAAAATATGCTTATGGACTGAAAGACTCAGCATAGTGCAGAGGTCACTTCTTACCAAATTTATAAGGTTTCACATAAACTATCAAAATCCTATCAAGTTTTTTTTTGTAAATAAATGCACACATTCCATCATTAGTAACAGGCTATAGAACAGATAAAACAATCTTGATAAAGAAAAATAAAGTGAGAGGAATCACTCTATTTTATGTAAAGCTGTTTATACAGCTACACTGTGGACATCATGGGAAGACAGACACAAAGAGAAATGGAATAAAAGAGCAAATGCAGAAATGGACTCACATGAATATGCTCACTTGATTTTTGAGAAAGTTACAAAAGCAATTTGGTTAAACAGTCTTTACAACTAATGGCCCTGAATCAACTCAACATTCACGGGCAAAAAGTGAAACTTGATCTAATTTCACATCTTATACAGTAACTAATTCAAAATAAACCACAGACTTAAATTTAAAACACTAAACTATAAAGTTTTTTTCAGGGGGGACAGGAGAAAATCTTTGGAATATATTACTAGGTAGAACTCTCAGACCATTACACAAAAGAATTGACCCTAAGAAAATAATAAAGTGGACCTCATTTAAGTGGAAATTTTGCTCTCTGACATTCCATGTGAAGGAGATGAAAAGATAAGCTACATACTGAGAGAAAATATTTGTAAACTACTTGTCTGACAAAGGACTACTATCTAGAACATGCAGAGTTATTAAAATTCAAAGATAATACCAAAAAAAGCTAATTAAAAATTAGCAAAAGATATAAAGATATTTTTCACTTAAAAGTATATACAAATGACACATAAAAAGATGAAAATATGTTTAACTCCTTAGCCATGTACAAGTTCAAATTAAAACCACAGTGAGATATCACTGTAGGCATATTGGAATGGCTAAAAGAAAAAGTACTGACAACATCAAATGCTGGCAAGGATACACACATTCATTGCTAGTGGGAAGATAATAGATAAACCCACTCTGGAAAACAGCTCGTTAATTTCTTGTAAAACTAAGCATGCACTTACCATGTGAGGCAGATTGTACTTTTAGGCATTTATCTCAAAGAAATGAAAAATTATGTTCATACAAAATCTGTTGACAGCAGAGCTGATTGGCTGATTGCATCAAAATTACCCTTTGCTAGACCAAAAATGATCTAAGATTATATTGCTTTATAGTTTGACTGTTGAGTTCTTCAAAGACCTATGTGCTAAAGGTTTGGTCCTTAAGATTGTGATATTGGGAGGTGGTGAAAACTTTAAGAGGTAGGGATTCATGGGAAGGGCTTGGGTCATTGGGGGTACACTTTGAAGGCAATTTGGGACTGTGGCCCTATCCTTTTTCTCTTTGTTCCCTGTCTCATGAGGTAGGCAGTATTAATTTGCTTCACTCCTGCCATGATGTACTGCCCTCACCATAGGCACAAACCACAGGGCCAATCAATGCTGGACTGGAACCTCCAGAACTGTGAGCCAAAATATATCTTTTCTCTTTATAACTTAATTATTTCAAGTGTTTTATTATAGCAATCAAAAGTTAAAACACTTTATTGAAGAATTTTATACAAATAAGCAAACTTGTAAATGAAAATAACTTTATTTGTAGTCACCAAAAAGTGGAATCATCCCATAGGTCCCTCAACAAGTAAATGGATAAATAAATTGTTCTAAAAGTATGCTATGGAATAATCTGGAAATAAAGACCAAACTATTGGTACATTGTACAACTTGGATGAATCTCCATAAGCTTCTTTGGGAAAAAAGCCAATCCCCAAGGGTTACATACTGGATTTTGCCAATTATATAAGATTCATTTAAATAAAAAATTTAGAAATAGGAAAGAGATTAGTGGTTACCAGGACATTGAGAGAAGAAAGTTGTTGTAGTTAGAGAATGGCAACCTGAAAGATTTTTGTGGAGTCAGAGCTGTTCAATATATTTACTCTTGCATTGTATACACCAACCTACACAGGTGATTAAATTCTACAGAACACAATAGAAAAGTACATATGCACACATAAATGAACATAAGTAATTTATTCAATAAACTGTGGGAAAGTCTGAATAAGATTAGTATATTGAACCAATGTTACCATCCTGATCATGAAGTTATAATTTTTCAAAATATTTCTTCTGAGGAGCACCGAGCAGAGTTTGCCAAATATCTCTCTCTGTTATTTCTACAGCTGCATGTGGATCTACAACTCTCACAGGAAATTTTTCAGTTAAAAAGTTAGTACCATTAGAGTCTGTCCAAGTAATAGCAACTTATTTCTAAGTGAAGAGCTTTATCTTATGACAATGTTAAAAAGGAATCTTGAGTCAGTCAGCTTCAGGACAGAAACTATTTGTCATTTTCTAGTCATGATGTATAATACCCTATAGACTAAATACCACATTTCGATTTTGGGAAATGTCATTTCATTCATATAAGTTAAATGCTGAGGATATATAGTTATTTTTTTTCTCCCAGAAACAGTATAAAATATGCCTGGGGAAAGTTAATATAAGAATGAACAAAAAAGGCAAACACATGGGTGACTCATGCACTTGATTCATTGAAGAATCAAACACTTGGAGATTGCTGGATATTATGGTAGTTCTACTTTTAATTTTTTGAGGAACCTCCATATTAATGATATATTTTAAGGATGTAGAGTGGATGCTATATGATCTCACCACAAAGATAGCTATGTGAGATAATCCATTTGATCATTGGCTAGATCTACCTGTTCTACTACGTACATATACTTCAAAACGTCATGTTGTAAAGAATAAAAAGCAGACAATGTTATGAAAAGGAATTTAGAGGTGAAATGATTGGATTATAGGAGACTTAACCTGATTAGTGCATTAATCCACAAATAGGGATTAACTGGGTGGCAACTCTGGGCAGGTGGTGTGTGGCTAGAGGAGGAGGACATTGGGGGCATGTCTTTGGGATATATACTGTGTACCTGGTGAATGGAGTCTCTCTGTCCCTGCTTCCTGGTGCCATGTCCTGAGTTACTTTCCTCTGCCACATCCTTCCACCATGATATTCTGTATCACCTTGGGCCCCAAGTAATGGAGCCAGCCATCTATGAACTGAAACCTCTGAAACTGTGAGCCTCAAATAAACTTTTTCTCCTTTAAAATTGTTCTTATCAGGCCTTCTGGTCATGGTGACGCAAAGTTGACTAAAACGTGATAACAAATTTAAATAAAGAATCAAACATCTTGTCCTTTGATGGTCACAGTAAAATGGGACTTCATTTCTCAGTGGTGCAATTTGATTGTGTGCATATATTAATGGAAGTAGAGTGGTATGGTTTTTCAAATATGTTAGATTTTTTCATTTTTGTACAATTCCATAAATACATCTTGTATTCTGGAGTTGAGTAAACAATATGTTGGAACAACTATGCCTGCACATCCCTGTAATAATTTTTTGTATTTGGATCTCTTTAATATTTTTCTGTAGACTCTGGAGTTCTGATCACAATTAACTGAGGTAGAGATGGGGGCCAAGTCAGGGGCTGCTGCTATTAGGCAATACATTCTTGGGAGATTGACACCAGAGGTGGGAGCAGTCCTCCACGGGACTGGATTTATTTACCCATTCTGATACTCAATTGTAAGCCCTAAATACAAGTATTAAACATACCTCAGAACCAAAGACTTTTCCATCTAATATTTGCAGTATTCCTGTGGATGGGCAGTTGGTGATTGTTGAGGTAAAAATATCATCTACCCTGGAATTAAAAGAAATGGTAATATAAAAGTGGGTCCACGTTGGATGGAAGATGTTATTACCTGTCCCAAAATTTTCATTATGTCCTCATTGTCTTGGTTTGTTTGGACTGCTGCAACAAAGTAGCATAGACTGTACAGCTTGTAAATAATGGAAATTTATTTCTCACAGTTCTGGAGTCTAGGAAATCCTAGATCCAAGTGTCCACAGTTTCAGTGTGTGCTAGGGCCCTTCTTCCTGCTTATAGATAACACCTTGCAGCTGTGTTCTGAAGTGGTAAAAAGGACAATCTAGCTCTCTGGCTTTTATCTGGTCACTAATTCCATTTCTGAGGACTTTGCCCTTGTGACCTCATCACCTCTCAAGGGCCCCATCTTGGTGATTCGGCTTCCACACATGAATTTCACGAGGACACAAACATTCATAATGTAACACCCATACTGCATTAAATAGTCCTTAATGTGGCATTTTTAGACCTTTTTCACACTACAACTCCAGTCCCAATTCAATTTTCCAACTTACTGCCTGTTACTTCCCTTATGAGCCTTTATTCAGCCTTAGAGTCTTCTCAAAATCATTTCCTCTGCACTGTTTGGACCCTCCACTAATTATTGTTTGCTTTTTTCATCCCTGTACCAGTAAGAAGGCCACCTCCCCCAAAATTATCGAATGCATTGTGTAATGTTTCTGTATCCCCTGCTAGAGGTAATCTCTCTCCTGGGTAGCTCTATGTCATGTCTAATCTCCTATGTCTTCCTCTCACCTAGCAAAGTGCCCTGAACACAAACCATACAAGAGTAAATCATCTCCAGAGCACCAGATGAATGAGTTGAGTGATGCAACCAAACTCCGAAAGCCTCAGCTTTCACTAGTGCAACATGAGCTCACAGTGATCTACTCCTGAAATGGCCATAAGGGCCTAGTGGAGGACCACATAGTAAGCAGAGAGTCTGGCCAGGAGCAAGCATTCTGTCCACAGTAGCTATAATAGCAGCTGTAGTACTAGTACTAGAAATGGTAATAAAATGTAATTATGCCTTAACAAATCTAGTAACTATAACTCTTGGGCATTCTTTTTTTTAATTTGTTCTTTTTGGATATATATGACAGTAAAGTATATTTTGACATATTATACATACATGGAGTATAACTTATTCTAGTTAGGATCCCATTCTTGTGGTTGCACATGATGAGGAGTTTCACTGGTGCTGTATTAATATATGAACATAGGAAAGTTATGTCAGATCCATTCTACTGTTTTTCTTATTCCCATTCCCCTCTCTTCCCTTTATTATCTTTGTATAATTCAATGAACTTCTATTTTTCCCTCCCACCCCCTTTTATGGTGTACTAGCATCAGAGAACAGTTGGCCTTTAGTTTTTGAGGGCTTATTTCACTTAGCATTATATTCTCCAGTTCCATCCATTTATGGCAAATGCCATAATATCATTCTTCTTTATGGCTGAGTAATATTCCAGTGTGTATATACCACATTTTCTCTATCCATTCATCTGTTGAAAGGCATTTAAGTTGGTCCCATAGCTTAACCATTGTGAATTGAGCTGCTGTAACCATTGATGTGGCTGTGTCACTGTAGTATGCTGATTTTTAAATCTTTTGGGTATATGCCAAGGAGTGGAATAATTGGGTCAAATGGTGGTTCCATTCCAAGTTTTCTGAGGAATCTCCCTACTGCTTTCCAGGGTGGTTGCACCAACTCACAGTCCCACCAGCAATATATGAGTGTATCTCTTTCCCTACATCCTTGCCAACATTTGTCATTACTTGCTCTTGATAATGCCATTCTAACTGGAGTGAGATGGAATCTCAGTGTAGTTTTAGTTTGCATTTTTATAATTCCTAGATGTTATGTTTGACATTTTTTGTCATATGTTTGTTGGCCATTCAAATTTCTTCTTCTGTGAAGTGTCTGTTCACTTCCTTTGTCCATTTATTGATTAGGATTTTTTTATGTTGCTTTTCGAGTACTTTATATATCCTGGAGGTTAATGCTCTATCTGAGGTGCAGATTTTCTCCCTTCCTTTAGGCTCTCTCTTCACATTCTTGATTGTTTCCTTTGCTGTGAGAAAGATTTTTAGTTTTATACCATCCCATTTATTGATTCTTGATTTTACTTCTTGCACATTAGGAGTCTTCTTGAAAAGTCGGTTCCTAAGCCGACGTGATGCAAAGTTGGGCCTACATTCTACTCTAGCAGGCACAGTGTCTCTGGTCTAATGTGTAGGTCCGTGACCCACTTTGAGTTGAGTATTGTGCAGGGTGAGAGATGAGTGAGATTTCATTTTGCTACATATGGATTTCCCATTTTCCTGGCATCATTTGTTGAAGAGGCTATCTTTTCTCAAATGTATGTTTATGATGCCTTTGTTTAGTATGCAATAACTGTATTTATGTGGGTTTTTCTCTGTGTCTTCTATTATGTTCCTTTGGTCTTCATGTCTGTTTTCATGTCAATACCATGCTATTTTTGATACTATAGTTTTGTAGTATAATTTAAGGTCTGATATTATGATGCCTCTGCTACTTTTCTCACTAAAGATTACTTTGGCTATTCTGGCCTCTTATTTTTCCCAATGAATTTCATGACTGCCTTTTCTATTTCTAAGAAGAATTTCATTGGAATTTTAATAGGAATTGCATTAAGTCTGAATAGCATTTTTGGTAGTATGACCATTTTGACAATATTAATTCTGCCTATCCAAGAACATGGGAGATCTATCCATTTTCTAAGATCTTCTTCACTTTCTTTCTGTAGTGTTCTGTGGTTGTAATTATAAAGGCCCTTCACCTCTCTTTTAAGATTGATTGCCAGGTTTTGTTGTTGTTTATTGAGGCTATTGTGAATGAGATAGTTTTCCTAGTTCTATTTTAGCTGATTCATCATTGGTGTATAGGAATGCAATTGCTTTATGGGTGCTAATTTTATATACAGGTACTTTGCTGAATTCATTTATGAGTTTTAGAACTGTTCTATTGGAGTGTTTTGAGTCTTCTATATGTAAAATCATGTCATTGGCAATTAGGGATATTTTGAGTTCTTTTCCTATTCTTGTCCCTTTAATTTCCTTCATTTGCTTAATTGCTCTGGCTAGAGCTTCATGGATTAAGTTGAAGTGGTGAAAGAGGCCATCCCTATGTTGTTTCAGTTTTTAAAGAGAACGCTTTCAGTTTTTCTCAGTTTAGAATGATTTTGACCTTGGGTTTAGCATATATAGCTTTTACAATGTTGAAGTATGTTCCTACAATCCCTAGTTTTTCTAGTGTTTTGAGCATGAATGGATGCTGTATTTTGTCAATTGCTTTCTCTGCATCTATTGATATAATCATATGATTCTTGTTTTTACATCTATTGAAGTAATATATTACATTTACTGATTTCCATATGTTGAACCAACTTTGCATCCCTGGGATGAACCCTACTCGATCATGGTGCACTTTTTAATATGTTTTCATATGAAATTTGCCGGAATTTTATTGAGAGTTTTTGCATCTATGTTCATCAGCGATATTGGTCTGAAGTTTTCTTTTCTTGGTGTATTTTTGTCTCATTTTGGTATCATGGTTATACTAGATTCATAGAAGGAGTTTGAAAGGATTTCTCTTTTTCTATTTCATAGAATAATTTGAGGAGGATTGATTAGGAGGATGATTCTTTGAAGGGCTGGTAAGAACTCAGCTGAGAATCCATCTGGTTCTGGGCTTTTTTGTTGGTAGGCTTTTGATGGCATCTTCAATTTCATTGCTTGAAATTTGATCTGTTTAAATATTTCATGTCCTGATTCAATTTGGGCAGGTTATATGTCTCTAGAAATTTGTCAATGTCTTTGAGACTTTCTATTTTATTTGAGTATAAATTTACATAATAGTTTCTGAATATTGTTTGTATATCAGTAGAGTATGTGGTGATATATCCTTTTTCATCATGAATTTTAGTAATTTGAGTTGTTTTCCTCTTTATCTTGGTTAGCTTGGCTAAGGGTTTATCAATTTTATTTACGTTTTTCAAAAAAACACCTTCTTGTTACATTGGTTTTTTTGAAAAAATGTTTTTGTTTGTTTGTTTCATTTTCATTGATTTCAGCTCTGATTATAAGTGTTTCCTATCTTCTATTGCTTTTGGTATAGATTTATTCTTTTTTACAGCTCTCAGATGTAATGATGGGTTATTTATTTAGTGATTTTCTATTCTTTTAATGAGTGAGCTCAATGTAATGAATTTTTCTCTTAGAACTGTCTTCATAATGTCCCAGAGATTTTGATATATTGTGTTGCTATTCTCATTTACTTCTCTTTTTTTAATTTTTTAAAATTTTACCCCTGATTTTTTTCTGCTACCCATTGGTCATTCAATAGCATATTATTTAGTTTCTAGGAGTTAGAGTAGCTTCAATTTTTCATTTTATCATTGATTTCTAATTTTATTCCATTATGATCTGATAGAATGCAAGATATTGTCTCTAATTTTTTTTGTATTTGCTAAGAGTAATTGCTGTGGTCTATTTTGGAGAAGAATCCATGTGCCGCTGAGAAGAAAGTGTATTCCTGGCTGGATGCATCTCTCCCAGCTGGTCCTGAAAACAGCTGGACTGGACAGGAGAGGGGCAGCTGGGTGGGTTTTCATGACCTGTATTTCCCTGTGTAAACCCTTCCCTGCCTGTGATTTTCTCCTGGTCACTTAGGCACACTCTATGTTGTGTGTTTACCAGGCCTGTATTTCAGGCCAAGGTCAAGTTTGCCAGAATTGGCAAACTCCCGCAGTTGTTGGCCCCCACTCTGCTGCTACAAAATGGTTCCTTCTGTCCTTCATGGGCAGCCAGGAGACATGTGGCTTCTTTCCCACCCAAGGATATTGTGCAACACACCTTTTAGGTTAATCGGGCAGTGTGCTTGTTTTCTGATCTCTCCATGTCTAGACATGCCTCTGGCCTCCTAAATTGTGGGTTCCTTTAATTCCCTTATCCCTTCACTTTGTTCACAGGGAGACTTCTCTGGCTAGGTGCTGACACTGGCGGTGGCACTGGAGATTTCTTCTGTATTTTATTTTATCCAACCTCCTAAGTTTCTGATGTGCTTTGAATGTCCTGCATTAACTTTAAGTAAACCTCATCTTTTTTTCACCTACCTTGTTGAGAAGCTGTCAATCTGATTTCTTTGTTTTATGCCATGGAGTAGCCAGAAAAGTGACCTCCTCTATTCCACCATTTTGCTCAGGCATTCATATGCTGTCATCTGAACTAGCTCTCCTTACCAGGAATTGCAAATGCTTGTCCTTAAAATTTCTTGCTTACACCCAACTCATCCAGGTTAGGGAAACTGTGTATATTAAACCAATTACATTCATCCTTCAGTGTCTGTGGGGGATTAGTTTCAGGGCCCTCGCAAATACCATCATCCACTGATATTCAAGTCTCTCACGTAAGATGTTTCAGCATTTGCATATCACCTTATCCCATATACTTTAAATCATCTCTTATGGCTTCTAATACCTAACTAAATGCAAACTAAATGCTATCTAAATAGTTGTTACACTCTATTGTTTAGAGGAATAATGTTAAGAAAAAAGTCTGGACATGTTCAGTATACTAATTAAAAATATGTATTTTCTACCTGTATTTGGTTGAATCCAGGGATGGGCACCAATGGATGGAGAAGGCTGACTATACACCCTGAGCACTCCTGCACCCCAATGTTCTCTTTTTGGTCTCTGGACTCTGTATCTGATTGTTACTAACTGTTGTGTCATGTTCCTATTATTGTGACTCATAGTTTGGGTTCTGATGAAGAGAGTAAGTCCCTGGAAATTGAACTGCTTGTCTCTTTAGCTTTTCTTTCATTATTCCCTAACCTCTTTTCCAGCCTTTTCTTTTTCTCCCCTATTATATTTACAAAACACTGACTAGGTTCCTCCATATGCAAAGAATTAAAAATAAAAAGATTAGCACAGCTCCTTCCCTCAGGAACTTCACAGTGTTAAGGATGAGGCCAAAAAATAAACCAGGAAGTTTATCACAATAAATTAAATAACAAGGCAGAGAAATACACCTGGGAACCTAGAAAAGGGGAGTCTAATGAGTTTTGGGAAACAGGATTCTCATAACTCTAAGAGTTCCCATAACCTTCAAAACATATCAGTATGTTTTCCATAAAATTGAAAGATTGAGCTAATCCTTATAACACTTTGCCTTCTTTTTTAAAAACACACATTTTAAAACAGCTTTACATAATTCACATGCTACACGATTCACCCAGTTGAAGGGTACAAGCCAATGGTTTTTAGTATATTCACAGTTATGCAACCATCACCATGGTCTAAATTTAGAATATTTTCATCAACCCTAGAAATAATCCTGTATGCACTGGGATTGTTCCTCATTCTGCCCCATCTCTGAGCACCCAGAAACCACCAATCTACATTATGTTTCTATAGATTTGCCTATTCTGGACATTTTATATGGATGAATCATTCAATATGTGGTCTTTTGTATCTGGTTTCTTTCACTGAGCATAATGTTCACAAGTTTCATCCATGTTAGCCTGGATCTGTATGTCTGTTATTGTTGTTGGTGGTGGGTTTGTTTGATCATTTGTTTGTTTTGCTATATCAGTTTTCTACTGCTCCTTGTTATGGTTAGAATGTGGTTCGCCTAATATTCAAGTGCTGTCAGTGTGGTAGTATTAGAGATGCCGCATTGGAGAGGCGACTAGGCTTTGAGGGCTCCTCCATTGTGCCTGAGGTGAAGGCCTTTATATAAAGGTTTCCTGACTCAGCACCCTGCTAGCTTGTCCTTCTGGGCTTCTGCCTTGGGAGGATAGCAGGAAGGCCCTCACCAGTCTCCAAATTTCAACATCTTGATCTTGGAGGTCCCATCATCCATAACTGTGAGAAACAAATTTCTGTTTTTATAGTTTTTACAGTCTGTAGTGCTCTCTTAGAGCACAAAATGGATGACAAAATTATGAATTATCATAAATTTGGTAAGTTAAAATAAGACATATTTTATTAACTTCAAGTCCTGTGAATGGTTCTCATCAAATTAAAATTGTCAGCACAGCTGATTTTCTCTCTGGAGACTCTGCTGGAGGACCCATTTCCTTCTCTTTTCCAACTTCTCTAAGTGGCCCACATTCCTTGACTGGCAGCCCCTTTCCTCTATCACCAAAGCCAGCAAGGTTGCAACTCCAGCCATTCCTTCATAGTCACATCTCCAACTCCTCTGTATTCCTCTTCCACTTTTTGAGGTTTCTTCCACTTTCTTCTACCCAGATAATCCAGAAAAATCTTATCAGTATCCTTACCTAATCCCATCTGTAAAGTCTCTTGCCATGTAAAATAAGACATCCAATTCACATGTTCTCAAAATTAGCATATGGATGTCTTTGCCAAAGGGAAGGGATCTTATTCTTCATAGTACAATTGCCAGGGTAATGTACTATATTTTATTGATTGATTGATTCATCATTTAGTACATCTTTATGTTATTCCTACTTTTTTCATATTATAAAAATGCTGCTATGAACATTCTCACACCAGTTTTAGTGTGGGTTTTTTTCATTTCTCTTGGATATATATCTGGAAGTCAAAATTCTGGATCACATGGGAATTAGATGCTTAACATCTTGAGTAATTGCAAACTGACACACAGACTCAGATATGACAGAGATGTTGGAATTAACAGAATTGAAAATAATTATCAGATAAGGAATTTAGGTAATTAAGAAAGAAAACAACAGTCATGTTATTTTGTTCTTTATTCTGTTAATATTGTGTAGTAGATTGATTTTCAGGTGGTAAGTCATCCTTGAATTTCTAGGACAAATTCCATTTGCCCAAACTGTATGTTTTAAAAACTGTATGTCTCATTGGTTTAGTTTGCTAGTATTTTAATGAGTATTTTTCACCTATATTCATAAGAGATATTACTCTAAAACTTTCTTTCCTTGTGATGTTTTTGTCTGGTTTAGGTATCAGGGCACTATTGACCTCATATAATGAGTAGGAAAGTATTCCCTTGTTTGTTTTTTAAATTTTCTTTAATATATGTGAAGAGTTGGTGTCAATTCCATTCTAAATGTTTAGTAGAACCTATCAGTGAAGTTGTTTGTGTAAAGCCAGATGACCAAAAGGAGGCAAATTAAATCGCTAGATGAGGCTTTATTGGGACATATGCTCCCGGGTGAACTCCTCAGTTCAACAGAGTGGGTCCAGGAGAATCCCACACGTGTTCCTCAGTACAGAAAATTTAAAGGGCCTGGTCTGGAAAAGGAAGGCTTAAGGCAGGAAGAGATGGGCCTGAGGTAGGAAGAGGAGGTGATCTAGAGTCCTGTGTTCTCTGGGATTGGTCAGGGGATCCTGCTAAGGTCAGAGTCCTTCCGGGATGAGTCAGGAAAAGTCCACTGATTTGGTAGGAGGTGCCATTACTGCTTACGTATCAGCATCTGATTGGCTGTTCCTTTGCACATGCGGGCTGCTTGCTGCTTCAGTCTCTGCGGCCCAGGGCAGCAGCCATGTTGTACGTTCTGCATTTGCCTCGTGAGAAGAAATGTGAAATCTTGAGTGAACCTAACAGTTTAGCCCTAGACTTTATGTTGTGAGTTTGTAAATTAATTCTCTTCATTTGTTATAGGGCTATTCAGATTTTATATTTGTTCTTGATTTAGTTTTAGTAATTGGTCTTTCTAGGAATTTCTTCAGTGAATTAGGTTTCTCCAGAGGAACATAGCAACCGGATATACATATACATTGGCTCAAAAGATCAGAAGTTCTATGGCCCACAACAGCCATCTGCAGACTTGAGAACCGGAGGAAACAGCAAGTTCTCAGTCCAAGAAGTTGGAGCCTAAAAACAAGACCGAGGATGTAGCTCTAGTCCAAGACTCAAGGCCTGGAAACTCCTAGGAGAATCACTGGTCAGAGTCCCCACCATAATAGTGAAGAAGATGGAGTCTGATGTCCCTGGGCATGTAACAGCAATACACACACACACTGAAGTAGAAGGGAGTCTGTACCCCTGGCTTCCTCCTTCTGCCTTTTGATCCATCTGGGCCCCCACCCTAATGTACTGTGCCAAGCACATTCAGGGCAGATCTTCCCCACCAGTTTGCTGTCCTACACTCCAATTATCTCAGGAAACACTCCCATAGACATACCAGAAATCTCTTAATCCCATGTGTCTGAGTCCAATGAAGTTGACAATCCAGATTAACAATTATATTAGTTTTAGTATTTTGTGTCTTTAAAAGAATTAGGTAACCTACATTATTTAATTGGTTGGCATACAGTTGTTCATAATGTTTCCTTATAACCCACTGCCTTTCTGTAAGGTTCACAGTATGTCTGCTCTTAATTCCAGATGTTAGTAAACAATGTCTTCTTGCCTTCTGTGATTAGTTTAGCTAAGGATTTGTTAGTTTTGTCACTCTTACCAAAGAACCAGTGTTTTTGATTTTGTTTTGTTCTCATCTTTTTAGTGATCTCTATTTCCTCTGCAGTAAGAAGCCTGTAAAATTGTTTCTCACAGGACGCATCCTTGAGTATTCACATAGTTTTCCAGCCCACCGGGATGGACTAATTTTAGCTGTGCTCTTTTGACTGTCTCCTACCCTCATCTCCTCATTGAACTTCTGGCTGGTCTACATCTATTGCTATCACACCCGACTATTAGTTTCCACTAATTGCTGGCTAAATAATGTATTGTTTTTAACAATGCCCTAGAGCATAATTTTCCCAGAGTCTGATCCAGTTGAACCCAGGCCTTGAGGGGAGCAGGGAATTACCCTTTCTAATGCAGCAATAACCTCTGAACTATGGTGCAGATCCTGGGTGGAGGGCAGTGGGATTTCCTTTCTGCTGGCTACCTCAAACAGATCCGTTCTGCGTAGCAAAAGCTATGTGCAGTGGTGGGGGAGACTGACTGGAATCTAATTGTTGCTTTATCACACACTACGCATCTTCCCACTAAGCATGGTCAGAAAAGATGGGATCAGACCATGCTTAGTGGGAAGCATGGTCAGAAAAGATGGGATCACCTTGGAGGTGATCTTTGCCTTAGAAAGATGGGAGAACTGGGAGCTGTCACTTGGATGCCACACCCACTGGAACATGCCTCCTGCAATAAGGAGCTGTGAGGGAAAAGGAGATTGGACTGTGCTCTTCCTCAACTGCCCTTTCAGATCCTCCCTGCATAGCAAACATTGGACTGTGGAAACAGGCACCACTCAGCTACTGGCACTCATGTGGTATGTGACTTTCTTGAGATTGGAGCTGTGCAAAGTGGTATTTTGCAATGTTCAAGGACTACTAACACCACTTAGAATAGTTTTTCCGCTCCAGGGAGTTGTGGGAGATAGGAACTACAGCTGAGCCGCAGATACCACAGGAACAGTGGTTCTACAATACAGAGCTAAGGGAAATGGGTCTGTTGCTAGCACATATGGCACAGCCTCCCTCTGTTCTTACTGAGTTTCCATCGATTTCATTGAATAACTGGCTCTTGATTTGATAAAATGGTTCTCAATTAGTTGTAAACCTTTTGATTAAATCCCAAAGATGTTGAATGATTGTGTTCATTAATTTTACTAACTTAATATATGTTTCTCCAGGGGAAATATTTCCCCAAACCCCTTAAACCACTATGGTAGACTAAATTTTTTTATTATGATTTTCATAGGTTATCTTTTAGTTGTGAAAGATTAATAAAAGCCAGCAACATACTGCAAGAATATGTTTAATGTTATTATATACAGCCTTTATCTAATCAATCTGGGCATTGCTTCTGGCATTTGTTTTCCTTAGTAGTTAAGATTCTCCCGACCCCTCCCCGACCACACATGAGTTCCTGAGGTTTGTAGCTGCTTGTGCCATATTCCCTGTGTAATCTGTGTCTCCTCCAGCTCCAGCTGTGGTCTGCCTCCATGTAGGGTGTAATTATTAGCACAACCGATCATGCCCTGCCAGCATTCCTTTTAAACTGACTGGATGTGTGTGAATAAAACTCACTTTTCATTTTATTTTATTTCATGTTATTTTTGCACAGGGCAGCATCAAGACCTTAGAATTTTTCTACCTACTCTCAAGACTATTTTGCACATCTAGTTTTAAGATAGCCAACAACAATTTCTTACCTTTATTCTGTTATTATTTTTTACAGGGTATAGCATAAATCCCAAAGATCATTTTGTATTGGCAAAAAAAAAAAAAAAAAATCCAAATTGTTAGAATACAAATACATTTACAGAAATATGTTTTCTTTGTTGTTACATTTATCTGTGTATTGGTTTTCTAGGGCTGTTGTAACAAAATATCACAAACTGAGAAACTTAAATAACAGATATTTCTTTTCTTAGTGCTTTGCAGTGGAGAACTCCAAGATCAATCTGTCCTCAGGGTTGGTTCCTTCTGAGGGCTATGAAAGAGAAACTATTTTATGCCTTTCTTATGCCTTTCTCCCAATTTCTTGCAGCCTGATGACAATCTTTGACTCTATTTGACCTGTAAAAGCATCATTCCAACCTTTTCCTTTATCTTTACATGGTAATTTTCCTATGTAGCATCTGTATTCAAATTTCCCCTTTTTATAGGACACCAGTCATTTCACATGAGGGTCCCAGTCTACCCAATTATTAGTAATTATCTTAGTAATTGTATCTGCAATGACACTGGTTCCAAAAGGGTCACATTGTGAGATACTGAGGCTTAGAATTTATACATATGAATTTGAAAGAGACAAAATTTAATCCATAACCCTCAGTGCCTCAGTTTATCTCTTTTCCTTAGTTTATCTTTCTTTCCAGGCCATACACTAACTTAATGCCAATAATAAAACTAAATGCAAGGAAACAAAAGAGTAATGAAAAATATAGAGTTAAACAAACTAAATTTTCCCTGCAGTAAGACCCACTGAACATATTTTTTTTTTTAAAAAAATCAAACAGAACATACCCGGTTCAGCTGTGACTTATGGATATATGTCTTGCATATGTTTGAGGTCTATACTTTTATGTGAGAATGGGAAAGTATTAGGGTGTCGCCAGAGGCATCATTCACCTTTACCTCAAAGCAGGCAATGCCCACACTTAGGGAGAAGGTTCACAAGTCACAGGACAGTGATCTAATTAACCAAACACAAAATTACCAAATCCCTACTTCTTATTCTTTAATATGCTCAGGAATTGCACCCAGGCTGTGAATTATTAAGTAAGCTTACATTGATAAATTAATCCATGAGCTGTCACATTTCTTCTTTCCTTTCTCCTTGTCTTCATAAAGTATAACATTCAATACATTCTCTGGGTTCTAGAGAGGAGAAAGTCAGCTCCCTTTAATTCCCACTAACTCAACAATAAAACCTGAAGAGAACACAAGGACTGTTACTGGAAAACTCTGAAATGTAGACATGAGCAGACAGTTTAGGGAAGAACACAAAGATCTGAAATATCACTAAAAACAGAGAGTTCAACACTTTTGGTTCTGGTATCATTTACCTGAACACAGTGCAGCCCCAAACTTGAAGTGAACACTATGCAGTAGGCATAGTGGTATACAAGAAAAATCTTATATCTCAGACTACAGGAAAGGGAGGAAAGGGACTCCTACAATTCAGATACAGGGAAGGAATTCCTGAGGCTCCTCCTTCTCCTTTTTGTCCATTCTTTCACTAAGTAATTTAGTATTGATCATGGCTGCAAAGTGGGAGTGAGGTGTTGTGACCACAGGGCCTGCAAAGCCAAGATACCTAGTATCTTCCCCTTTGCAAACAGTGTAGTAAGCTCTGATGTCAGAGATTGTCTACAGATGCCCCAGAAAGAGACCATTCACAATAAATGAGGTCTGAGCTGGGTTCAATATAGACAGGCCTGCAGATGGGGGGATGCCAGGGACCTTCCAATGCTGTCCAATGATGACAGTTCCCTGAGAAAGTTTTCTGTCATGCTCCAAATCCAATCTGTTTTCTCCAATGCCTCTTAGGCTGCTTGTTGTCATTGGGATCTTGGGGCTGTTGCTTCTTAAAACTTCTGTGGCACTGGGGAAAGGGACAGGGTGGGGAAAGTGGGAACACTATAATCCTCACTCTTTCTGCTGAGATTCAGCCAGATTTCTTGAATAAGTGGTTATTGTGAATCTTATTTTGGATTGTTATGAATCTTAATTTCCAGAGTTCTGAAATATTTATTATAAATGTTGTCAGTGTTCTTGCTTCTTTTATGAAGTATATCCTTTTCAGTAGTTCTCACTTTGGCATGCCTCTTGATGCCTCTTTGTATATGATTTTTTATATTTTTATGTACTTGTCAATTTTATATGTATGTATACACACATATATACATAGTCCATATAGTATATATATGTACACACATACATGACTACATGTATAATTATATGTTTATATATTATATATATATTGATAATTATATATCTATATAATTTCTTCTGGCTTTTTCTTTTCTCATTTTCACCTTTCTTTGTCTTTATTAAAATCTTATTATTCCTCTAACATTTTCTCTCTACTAAATAGGATTTCAAGTCCATTTGTCTCCAGGTATGATGGCCCACATCTTTCATCCCAACTACTCTGAGACTGAGGCAGGAGGATTGCTTGAGCCTGGGAGTTTGAGACCAACTTGGGCCATGTAATGAGACTTCATCTCAAAAAAAAAAAAGGGTACGTTTTTCTTGTTTGAGTTATCCTTGATATTTTGTCATACATATTTAAAATGATGATTAAAGTAAAACAACATCTTAATGTTCCTTCTCTTTCAAGGACTTTTATAGAGTTGGATAATAATCACACTATTTCCTATTTATATAGCATTGTCTTCTAGTATCATTTGTCTTTTTTTTTTTAACTCCATGTGTTAAACATTATTTTCATTACTGCATTTGGACAATGTTAGCAGGGCATGCATATGTGTTTCTTTGTTATCTTATTTCCCCATCATTATTTTTTTGTGTCAGACACCATTGTTCTTGAATGATTTTTCTTTGTCTTTACCAAATTTTTCAGACATTTAATTACAGAATACTTCTTGATGACAGACTCTCAGATTTATTTTGATTATGAAAAATCTCCTTTAATGGATCATAAATCTTGATGTTCCCACATGAAAAATTAGACCGGAATTTGTGAATGAACATATTCATGGCTTTAATGTTTCTGGTCTATGATAAACAGTTTCTACTTCTGAGCTATTCATATCTCAGAGGATTTCCATTTTTAAAATGTAGTCTTACTCTGGTAAAACACATAAGGAAGTCTTAAAGCTTCAGTGGGATTTAAAATTGAGAATAATTTAACTACTAATGGTGCAACTCTGTAAGCATAGAATACGTATTACTGCAGAGTCACATGATCAGAGAAGTATGGGTCCTTAGGAAAATTAGTTGGAAGGAAGCTGTCTTCCAAACAGAAGCATCCAATTTGTATTATTAAGGTAAGTGAGAAATAAACTACATTAGTATTTAAGCCACTATAAATTTAGTGTGTGTTTGCTACTACAATTAAGAGTCATTCTAATCTACTACCCTTCAAATGTAAAAGCTGCAGTTTTGAACATTCAGCATCACAGGGAATATTGCTATTGCTAGCCCTTTCTGATGAACTAAAATCAGGAGAAGAAGTAATGAGATTTTTTCTTTATAAAAAATTTTACCAAGTAAGCTGGGCACTGTGGAGCACACCTGTACTCTTTGTGAATCAGAAGCCTAAGGGTCCCAAGTTAAAAGCTAGCCTCAGCAACTTAGTGAAACTCTAAGAACTTAATGAGAGCTTATCTTAAAATAAAATTTTAAAAGGGATGGAGATGTAGCTCTGTGGTTAAGCCCTCCTGGTTTCAATCCCTGCTACCAAAAATAAAATAATAAAATAAAATAAAAATTATCAAGTAAAAAAGTGATGCTTATAAATTAACTAGTAATCACAATGTGAAATTATATTTTGCCATGTTTTTCTCAATAAATATTTTTCAAATACATCAACCCTATTGACTTTTACATTATTAGCCCTCCTGCTATGAGGCAGTACCCATTTAGTAAGATACGAGGACTTGGGCTTCAGATTAGAGAATTCAAATTTTCATCTTAGAATTTATAATTTGTGATATCATGAGCTTTTTATTATTGTTCTAGAAAGCTTTTATTTCTAATCTATTGATGTTATACCTATTATCTAAGTAATGGGCCTATTGGGACTCAAAGTAGATAATGTATCTAAATTGCCTGGCTGTGAATACACACTATTTTGATTTTGTTATGCGTTTGGAAAAAATTTAGTTGGAAAAAATGTGAAATAATTTGTGAGAACAGAATCTTTAAAAATTCAATTATTTCATCATCTTCTATTCTCATTAGTACAAATACCTAATATTGACAGCTTATTTTTTATAGTTCAGATGTTAACCTTCTTTTTTTTTTAAATATATTTTTTTAAATTGTAGATGGACACAATGTCTTTATTTTATTGCCTTGTATGTGGTGCTGAGGATCGAACGCAGGGCCTCACGCATGCGAGGCAAGCGCTCTACCGCTGAGCTACAATCCCAGCCCGATGTTAACCTTCTTGATTTACTCCCTTGCAATTATACATTGACTCATTTTATCAGTCATTAATACATGCATTCTCTGACTGACCTGTTGGCTACTATACTTTGCTGCATCTTGCTTCCCCTTGCAATGAGCTACTAAAATAATCATATCGATCATCTTCTAATGGAGAATGGTGCTATATCAAAGCATCCTCATTCTCACAGGATTCTTAGCTTGACCTCAGCTCTGTTGCTTATTTACATCCCCAGATACACTGGAAAATAAACTCTAGCCTTTAGGACAACACAGACATTAAAAATATATATATATTCAGCATAATTCTGGTTCCATTCATCATTTCTCATTAACTCTAATGAATATTTTTAAATTGTTCACATGTGCCAAGAATAATGATCTGTGGCTCATTAAAAATGACAGCAACTTCAGCCAGGCAGCCTTCTGGAGATTTGCTGGTGGAAGAGTCCTTGTCAGCTGTCTTTATTTACACCTCTGACTTGTACAGTCATTGATTATCCTATATATTGCCTTCCTTCAAGTGTATAAAGAATGTAAGAAAATTTCATAGGAAAATGAGAATTTTCTCTGCAATCTTCCTGTCATGGTGAGCTGAGGTAAATTTCTTATTGCCCATAAGTTAAGAAATGGAAAGTTAAGCTTGATTTGATTTCCCAACTAACAAAGAATTTACATTAATAAGAATGTTAAGGAAACCTTGGTGAGTGAAAATTAAAATGATAAAAGGAAACAAATTTATATCTAAACCCTTTAAGTTTCATTTGGCTCATATATACAGAGTTCATGGTGCTAGACAATATTCTGAATGTAATAAACCATAAATTAGTTTATTAAATACTTTCTGGTTGACTTGTATTTATCTAGAGTCTAGATAACACTTTGTACTAAAATATGAATACTTTGCATATATGAAAACTTTCCAGTTTATGATCATGGGGCAAATGAAGAAAGATTTATTTTTCTACTTAAACTTCTGTCTCTACTTAAACTTCTGTCTCCTTAATTTGGCAAACAAAGCTGATAACATTTTGTTATAACATGTCTGTCCTATAACATTAAGCATTATAGATAAAATCCCTGTGCTTAATGTCCAGCCTAGACTTCTTACCTGGGCAGCCTCCTCTAAACCTTCACAAGTACTCTGAATAGATGCTCTATTGTCTGTTCTAACATTCTGTGCCTTGTCATGAACCACATATGTCAGTCTGTGTTTTATCTGTCTATACACGTGTCTCCTCTAATAAACCCTGAGCCTCTGAGGTTAGGATCTTATTTTGTGCAATTTCTTTTAGTTGCCAGTACATGACATATTACTTGAACTCAAAAGATGAAAGAAATAAATGAACAAAGCAGTAAAAAAACAAAAACAAAAAAAACCATGCAATTGAATAAATTAATTAACTAACAAATTGAAATATAAAGGACTTGATTGGTTATGATTTGGTGCTGCTAATGCAGGATTTGGGATGACTACGAACTCATACTTCATCATTCTTTCCACTGACTGGGAATTAGTAGATTCTAGGTACTCTTGCTTCAGGGGAAAGATGGATAACTGTTTGAGATGATGGATGTGTTAACTTGTACTAATGGTTACCATAGTAACCATTTTTCTGTGTATGTGTATCAGTCAGCTTTGCAAAACAGTAATGAAATACCTGACATAGGTTCCTTATAAGAAGAGGTTTACTTAGCTCACAGTTTTGGAGACTGAAAGTCCAAAGTTTTGGAGACTGAAATCCAAATAGCATAGTGTAGGCTCTGTGGCAGGGATGACCCTTGGCCGCATTGCCTCATGACACAGATAATAATGGTAGGAGAAGGTGCATAAGCAAGGAAGTGATTACAGGAACAGAGAGATGAAGCAGGAGCAAAGAGGATTATGGAGCCAAGCTTGCTTTTTTGTAATTACCCTCTTGTGAGAACTCAGAGGTTGCCACATGAACTACCTTCCCAAGAGCACACCCCCAATGACCTAAAGACTTCCCACGAGGTCCCATCTCAAATTAACATATGAACATCTCACAAAACTACCTATAGTAATCCTTTAAATGTTCCACCACCTCTAAATAACACCACCCTGGGAACCAAGCCTATAATCTCATGAACATTTACAGGGACACAAATCATAGCTAAGCAATAGCAGCATGTATCTTATAACATCATGCTATATACTTTACATGTACACAATAAATTTTATTTTTTTTAAATTGAAGTTTCAATGTTCTTGCAGTAAACTCTAACATACATAATTAGCTATTAAAGACAGTGAAGCATGAACTGAAAAACCAAGTACAATTTCAAAAAATGGTTTTACTAATTTCTGAAATTAAGTCAATTGGATGGCACACATTGATTTGAGATATTTTTCACAAAGTCACTGCTTATATCATGTAGGTATGGTTTAAAATACAAACTTCAGTTTTTCCTTTCCTTCGGCTGAAATAATTCAGGTAGATTTTGCCATACTAAAGAGGAAAAATGTTACTGACCATAGTATCCCACCTAAAGGAATAATAAAATCTTTTAAAATATAAGATTTGGGCCTAAAAAGTCTTCTCATGCAAGGGAAATTGCAAGTGGAATATTGCTCAGTGGCCTGCCACATTGATGTCTGCATCAAGAGAACTATTGGGGTTCAGAAAATGGTACCCGAAGGCTAGCACTTTGGCATGCTCAGTGCTTTGAGCTAAAGGACACTGGAAGATCCTCAAAAGCAAAATATCTCTCTAACCTTCTCCTGAACTTCTTTCTCCAATTCTCCATTCTCCCACAAAGTAGAAACCAGAATTCCTTGACCTCAAGATGTCTCATAAAAACTAGAACTTCTTCCTCAAAAGCTTGCCATAAAACCTAGATTATCGCCTAATCTTCTCCTATCTTTCTGTGTAAATGCTGGCCATAAAGACATTCTATGATCTAGTTGGTCTGATAGTTGATCATGAGACCCTCATTCCAGGGGGTCCTGCACTCTACCAGTGAGGAAGGAATCTGAGCAGAAAGCCCTGCTGGGTTTCCCCTCTCTGTGTCTTACCATTAGGTTATACCACCTGTCCAGTTGGAGTTCTACCCAGTTGCCAGTGCTTCATCAAATTTAAGCACAGTAGCCGGGTACGGTGGCTCAAGCCTGTAATCCCAGCACTTAGGGAGGCTGAGACAGGAGAATCACGAGTTCAAAACCAGCCTCAGCAATGGCGAGGTGCTAAGCAACTCAGTGAGACCCTGTCTCTACATAAAACACAAAATAGGGCTGGGAATGTGGCTCAGTGGTCGAGTGCCCCTGAGTTCAATCCCTGGTACCAAAAAAAAAAAAATAATAATAATAATCTAAGCACAGTGATGGACAGTTTGTCCTGGGTGGTTGGATCCTCATTTTTAAAGGCTCCTGTGTCATATAAAAACTCAAACTAAGTAAGTTCGTTGGCTTTTCTTTTGTTGAATTGTTCAGTTATAAGAATGTCACCTGTGACCCTTATCATGGGTGAGATAATATTTCCCAACATTTTGCCCCTACAGAACTGAGCAAGGTCCCAGTTCTGCCATGAACTATTTGTGTGGCGAGGCTGAACATGTGACTTTTCCAGACCTTGCATCCTGTTTGCCAAATAAGGATTTCAGATTTGATGATTGCAAAACTACCTTCCATGTCAAATATCCTGGGGATCATGTGTGTGTGTGTGTGTGTGTGTATGTGTGCACATGCACATATTGCAATATTACAATTGCCATTTAAAATGTTTCTACCTATAAAGACAATAATATTAGTGACTCAAGTACATTTTAGAATTAATTGTTTAAAAGAGCAAATAAGCATCCCACTGCTATGGAAATTAAAGGCACTAAATCCTGCTGTGTGCTGTCTACACTTGTTTTAAATGGTAGCTCCAGGTAAATTATTTGCGATCATGCTCCATGGAACACCTGCCAATGTGCTGTCAGTTTATATGGGTGAAATTGTTTTAGTAATTCAAGATGTCACAGCAGCTCTTTGCCAGTTCATCTTTGGTGAAAAATAGGACAGGATCTGGAACACAAAGAGGGAGTCCTCTGGCTTGCGGATTTATCTGAAAGGAAAGTAACGAGGATTTCCCATTTTGCAAAGACAATTTTGATTTAATGGTCAGTTTTCATTTTACTTATAAACAGAAAAACATTTTAAATGGATTATTACACTGGAGAAAAGCAGGTGATGGGAAATTTTCTCCTCATATTATTTCACTAACTTTCTAAGTTGAAACTGATAAACAACTTAATTTTGATCTCCATAGTAATCAAAGAGTTTTTCATAGTACTTGGAGAGTTTTTAATAAGACTTCTTTTTAAAATATATTTTAGATATATTTTAAATAAAGTTGAAAAATTTCATTACTTATAGAGTTCTATTTTTTTGTCAAGTAATGTTAAAAATCTGTCACTGATCCTGAACAACATTGACAATAGATAAGGATATAAAGATCTAGTATGTAAGACATTGAATCCTATTTTTAAATTGTTCACATATTTATCTTTTGAAATCTCATGGCTCCTACTAATATATGCATCAACTTATTCTGTAATACCAACTTCACCCTTTGGTTTTATGTTAGGCCCTTAAAGGAGACATTTTCTCCTACTAACTCATATCATGTAAAGCTCTGTAGCAATGTTAAGTAAAATTGAGACTATCATGACATATGTACAAATAGACACCTTACAAATGAGAAAGTACAAAGGGTTAATAAATACATAAAAATGCTTGAAATCTTCAGCCATCAGGGAAATGCAAATCAAAACTACATTGAGATTCCATCACATCCCAGTTAGAATGGCTATTATCAAAATGACAAAAAATGCTGGCAAGGTTGTGGGAAAAAGGAACCCATAGATACTCCTAGTGGAAATGCACATTAGTAGAACCATTATGAAAAATAATGTAGAGGTTCCTCAGAAAGCTAAACATAGAACTATCATATGCTCTAGCTATACAACGCCAAGGTGTGCATCTGAAGGAAATGAAGCCATAGTACCAAAGGAGTTACTGCATACCCATGTTTATTATTGCACTATTTACAATAATCAAGATATGAAATCAGCCTAGGTACCCATCCAGAGATGAATGGATAAAGAAAATATGTGCTGGGTGTCATGATGTACACCAATAATTCCAGTGGCTTAGGAGGCTGAGGCAGGAAGATCACAAGTTCAAAGCTCACCTCAGCAACTTAGCGAAGTAACTTAAAGGACCCTATTTCAAAATAAAAGATAAAAAGGGCTGGGGATGTGGCTTAGTGGTTGAATGTCCCTGGGTTCAATCCCTATTACCAAAACACACACATACATACACACACACACACACACACACACACACGCACACAAAATGAAGGCTTATTCATCTAAAAATAAGAATGAATCCCCACCATTTGCAGGAACATGGACAAAACTAGAATCCATTTGTTAAGTGAAATAAACCAGACACAGAAAGATAAATATCAGTTGTTTTCTCTTATATGAAGAGACTATCTAAAAGTAGCAAAGGAACTATTAAAGTATTAATTGCCTGGAAGGGAATGAGGGAAAGGGGAAGTGGGGAACAGGAAATGATAGGAAAAATGAAATTGGACATGATCAAAACTCCATATATGCATGTATGAAAACGTCACAGTGAAACACATTAATTTGTGCAATTAATATGTGATAATAATAATAATGTGATTTGAAGGTCACCATAAAATGCATTTTAAGTTCCACTATAAAGTAATTGACTTTTTGGAAAATAACAATTTAATTTTAGACATATAGACAAAATTAAAAATCGTATGGCAGTCCTCTGGTAGGTTGTGTACCTGTTGCTGCTTCTATTTACAACGTTTGCATAGTAACTCTTGTGTAATCACCTTCTGACCCAATGTCGGTGTTGCATATAATACGATTGGTCTCAGTATTTTATTTTCAGTTATTGTTTTGATTAAAAGAAGTTAGAAATTATACAGATCAAACAATATAATTTCAAAAGTCAACTTTCTCTCTTAAAAGTTCAAATATTTTCCACCACTGAGTGTGTCCAAAGTTCAACAATAACCTGTGATAGCTGTGTAGGTCAGATTAGTGTACATGCATCCTGCCAATTGGACTTGTCAGGAAGAACTATGTGTATTTTAATTTACCTATAAAGCAGCCTCTAAAGAGAGTTGGCATTTATAACTGCTGTTCCATGGTTATACCAGAGAGAGGAGGTTGAGATGCCTGACACACTCACACTCCTTTCATCAGCAATGTGCCAAGTCTACCCAGCCAGTACATATGCCTCAGACATGCACAAGGCATTAGGCACCATCTTGGGATCAGGGATACAGTAGTGAAGGGGAAAGACAATTTCTCATTATGATGGAGGAGAGAAGAAGTAGATAGTCACCTAGGAAAGGGAGTGAGTGCCCTTGTTGAAGGTGGACAGATGTGCTCAAATCAAAGCAGGGATTCCTAAATTCACAAAGAACAACTTTCCTGAGAGAAGACTCTTTCAGACCAGACTGCCACGACAATCTTCCTGTCTGTGTGATAGATAATGTGAATGAGGATGCCACAAGCTTTTATTGCACAGCTATTCAATATTTAAATCATAGAACCCTTTTCATTTGTTCTGATGATATGGCCTCTTGTGTTGCAGGCCAACCAGGCCAGGATCAGGCTACATGAATGTGTATCCGTATTTCAAGTATTTCTCACTATGACTGAGTAAGTTGACATTCTGATTTGTATATACATTCTTCTAAATTTGTTATTTTGAGTCGGTAGTTTCAAGTGCTTGTATCAAATGTATGCCCTTCAAGAACTGTAGCTTCAGAAGTCCGTGAGAGCCATCCCAGTGAAACGTGAGGCAACAAGGAACCCTGGTGGATGCCTCAAACTAGAGGACATGATCCTCATGAAGCCTTGCAAGTGCAATTTATTGTATACATTGTATAGCTGGAAGAGAGTGCCTTCTGGCTGTATCCAGTCCACTCCTTGCCTTTGATTTTGTGTCCTTGGATTGCCTCTACTGTGGTTTGAACATGATCTGTGTCCTTCAAGGACCCATTATGGTTGGAGGCTTTGTCCTCAGGGTGGAGCTACTGGGAGGTGGTGGAAGCTTTGAGTCAGAGCATAGTGGGAGGTCTTTAGGTCATTTAGGGTATACTCTCAATAGAAGGTAGTTCTCATGGGACCCTTTGAGTTCTCACAAGAAGGCTGTTTAAAAGGAGCAAACGTGCCCCTTCATCCTCTCTGCTCTTGATTTGGGATGTAATGCACTTGCTTGCTCCAGTACATGCTCTAACCATTGCTATCTGCACCGTCAGGTGATGCCAAAGGGACAATGTTATGGTTTAAACATAACAAATGTTCATGTGAGAGCCAATGAAAAAAAGTTTAGAGGTGAAATGATCAGGGTATGAGAGCCTTAACCTAATTAGTGCATTAACCCACCTGAATGGATTTACTGGGTGATAACTGTAGGCTGGTAGGGTGTTCTGGAATCATGCCTTTGTCCCTTGTGATTCAAGGTTAATCTCTCTCTTCTTCCTGGTAGGCATGTCCTGAACTGCTTTCCTCAACCATACTCTCTCACCATGATGTTCTGCCTCACCTCAGATTCAGAGCAATGTAGTCAACTGTTTATGGATGGAGATCATGAATGCCAAATAAGCTTTTCCTTCTCTAAAATTGTTTTTACTAGGTCTTTTGGTCACAGTAGCAAAAAGAACAGATAGCTCTCAGCACAGAGCCTATACCATACCATTTGGATTTTGAACCTCTGAATCATGAGCTAAATAAATCTCTTCTTAGGAGAGTGTTGGGTATTTCATTATAGTGATACAAAAATGACCAATACACTATTCCAGTTATGATATCTTGCATTTACCCAGGCACATTGACTCAGATATTCCTTGCACTATTCTGAGAAATACTGGTGTTTGTAAGTATTGGTGGGCTCAAAATTGAATCTTAAAGGATTCTTTATGCCATAATTTCCACTCCTACCTATCTAAATTTGAGCTCTGAATTTTATTTTATTTTTTGGTACCAGGGATTGAACTCAGGGGCATTTAACCACTGGGCCACATCCTCAGTCCTATTTTGTGTTTTATGTAGAGACAGCGTCTCACTGAGTCGCTTAGTGCCTTACTTTTGCTGAGACTGGTTTGAACTTGTGATCCTCCTACCTCAGCCTTCCGAGATGCTGGGTTGAGCTCAGAATTTTAAAAAGCTTCATTTTACTGGGCAGGAAATCTGTATTTCTTACCATTTCCCTCCTTTAGATCAGAGCTAATGTACTGCAGGGAGAACCCACTACCGAACTCTGCTTCCCTGAGGTCAGCTCCCATCCAGGGAACATACAATCTACTTGGGAATTCAAATGATGGAATACCAAGCATAGTAATTAATTTATTCTTAACCAACTCAAGGAACTGAAGTGTGTCTTGAGTATGTGTGCATTGGTGAACCTACATCACCTGACTTGTTACCTTTTTTTGTATGTTGTGCCATCTTCTCGTATATTGAACCTAACATTCCCAAAATCTTTCTGAGGCCCCATGACTCTTTTCTCCTAATTATGCACCTGACTTTCCCAGCTGCAAAAGAAGAGAAGCTGTGGCTGAGAGGAGAGGAATTACCATTCATGCATGTCTAGTTGCACACAAAGTGTATTGCAGATCTTCTACAGTTATGGATTTAGTTCTTCATATAAGAAATGGAAACAGAAATGAGAGTATTGTTACAAAGAGATTTTAAGAAGGCCAGTATTTTGAGGACTCATCCACCTCACAGAGATCCTAAAGGCTAGACTTAAAAAACATACTTGATAGGAGAATGGAGGCTAGTTCTATGAATCCTAGATGCTTGGCTCTGAGAGATCATCTATATGACCAGAGGAAGAAAGTCTTCAAGAGATAGGGCCATCATGCAGGAGTGTTGCTCCTCTGAAGTCAACCAGAAGGCATAAACAGAGCTTCACACAGAACATAGCAGGGTTGGATATACATCAGTAGGGGCCATCAATCTAAATGCATCTGTATAAAATTACCCAGCTGTTCCCTGGGTTTTACAAGCTTATGAAGGTCTGACCGTCCTCTGTGAATATTAAACTGTCCATACAATCTTCTCTGCAAAGAAGGAGTTGGATAAGCTCCCTACAGCCCTGTTAGCTATAGAAATTTTTTTCCTTTCAAGTCAAAAATACAATATCTATACTCCTAAACTACCCATCAAACAGTCTTGGCATTTCCCTCTCCAAAACTGAATAGGCCTTTGAGGAACTAGGTTTGTACAGCTCTACACAAGGGTAGGTAGCAGGATATGCAGTCCAACAACGTTAGAGGAGTCATGAAGAAATACACACAGTGGTCACCAGGATAGCCCTGTTATCCAGAAAGCAGGTCCCACGGTCTGATGATTATTTTTTGTGTGTTTCTCTAATAGATTTTTTTAGAGGAATTGTACTTTCACAGCAAAATTGAGCCCAGATTCCCCACATACTCCTTGCATCCCTCATTAACATCCCCCACCAGAGTAGTATGTTTGTTATAAGGGACAAACCAACATTGATGCATCATTATTATCCAGAGTCCATAGTTTAATATGTGGTTGACTCTTGGTGTTGGACTTTCAATGGATTTGGAAAACATAATAATAACATATGCTCATCATTATGGTATCATACCAAGTTTTTTCATTGCACCAAAAATCACCTAGCCTTCTGCATATTTCTCCTCCCCTTCCCCCACTGTGTTTATCAACCGACTTTCAATTACTAAAACGATGGCCCTGTGATTATGTTTTGGGTACTACTTATTTCCAGTGCCCAACTCCTAAAACACAGGAGGTACCAATCACATTCAGTGGAAGAAATGAGCCAGGGAAGAAATGAGTGAATGGATGAGGACTGGCAAGTGTGGATCCAAGAGGCTCCAGAGATCTGGACACAGAAGGTGGGGGCTAGTGCCTCTTCTGGTTCTTCTGGCTTTGTTGTGCTGAGATATTTTAACAAAGAAAGCAAGAGGTCATCCTGATCTCTTTACCTTAAATGTAGCATCCTTGGGTACTATTTTGCCTATTTCCTTAACACTGCAGAACCACTTTTTCCAGTGCTTTACAGATGGCTAAAACAAATATGACTTACCTTCACTTACAGTGGGTTAGGTCCCAATAAACACTTCACATGTTGAAAATAAATGCAAGTACATTCCATCCACCTACTAGCCTGCTGAACAGCTGGAGAATCAGCCGTTGCCCCTCATTATCATCAGGCTGACTGTGAGCTGAGACTCATTGCTGCTGCCCTGCATGGTGAGAGAGGATTATACTGCATACTGCTAGCCTGGAAAACAGTCAAAATTAAAATTCGAAATATGGTTTCTACTGAATGTGTATCACATCATTACAAAGTGGGAAAAAATTGTAAGTCCAACAGCCATATGTTGGGGACTCTTTGCAAATGGAATCCAGAAGATTATGTGCCTTGCTCTAACATCTGTAGCACACACAGATTTCTTACTGCTTCTGACTTCCTTGAGCATGTCATTATCTTTCTCCCCAGGGTCAGGGGATTACTCTGAGTGCCATTCTGAGTGGAAGTGGTTTGGTTTCAGTATGTAAACATTTTTAAAATGGCATTATCTTCCCTGACCATAGCAACATCTTTGTCATTGGAATCATCTCTTATAAAACATGCAAAAAAACCATTTTGTGTCCTGTGTTTGACGAAAGTGCTCCATAGATGAAAGACCATAGAAGGTTGGCATTATAAGGCCTATTACTAAAATAGAGATCTGATTTTAAGATCTCTTAATGTCTGACTTCCACAGCATCTTGTTCTACAGAGAAAAAAAAAAGTCATGTTCTTTTAAATTAAATATAGAACATGGATCTAAACTTTATATCTCATAGAGTGAAACATTTTTTTCTTTAGCAAGATCTTTGAAATGAATTCTTTCTTTAACAGCACACAAGAGGATTTCGGTTTCTATTCTTTTTGAAGAATTACAGCTTTCATAAAATCAAAGGGAAAGAATTAGCAACTTAGAGTATCAATTCATCTAAATGTAATGAAATGACTGAAACTTTCTGTTGAAAAAGTGAGGGGGCTACAGCTAATATCGTTAAACCATGCCAGTTAAGATTGAAAGGTAAGGAGAAAAGATTCTAAATTAATATGATATTTAATATTTTATATCTGTATTTTTCTTCCAATGCATGCAACAAGAAAGACTGAGCTAAAATGCCTTTCTAGTAGAGATGGTGTCTAAATGGAAAGGCAAAAATATTTTTAAACAAATTTATTGAGTTATACTTGATGTGCACAAAGCTGAAAATATTTAATGTGTTCAATGAGATGAGTTTGGACATTGGCCCACAGTGAAGACATCATCACCACAATCAAAGTAATAAACATACCCATCACCTCCAAGTTTCCTCATGCCTCTTTTGTGTGTGTTTCTAAGGCCAAGATAGTTTTAATCAGCACATAGATTTCCAGTAAATAAGAGGGAAGAAAACATTTAGAATATGTCACCAAAAAAAAACCCCAAAAAATAAACAAACAAAAAACAACCTTGGAATCACATCATGGAAATCATCTTAGCAATCAGTTGGCCTTCTCATGTTGAGTGTGAATGTAAACAGGCTGAGGGATTAGTTAGCTGGGGACCCCCGTGAGTGAAGCCTCAGCGTCCAGGTTGCAGCCTGCTCTCCTCCTTCTGCAATACTTCTTTCCTCCCTTACCTTGTCCAGCCCTCAGACACAGTCCTCTCTGTCCATTCTACTTTGTTTCCTTACTCCTGTTTAGTGGTTTCTTTAAAAATGATAAAATGTATTAAGCAACAAGTAGGGATGAGAAGACAGAGCTGGCTGTAGAAAGGTCCAGCATCCCACTCTCTATTCTATGATATAGATATTTAACCCCACCCTGCCTTTAAAATGGATATAAAACACTGCAAACAGAGCTCACAAAGACATCCTCCACTCAGCTTCCATACCAGACAGGATCTAAGATGTTCTGAAGGACATCTGGATATGCCACCCCCAAATATGCCACTGTGGCCTAATAATAATTTTTGAGCCAAAGGTATTTGAGAATCTGAAATCATTTCTCTGCCTAAAACAGATTTTCTCTAAATAACTCAATTGTCATAAATCCCCTCCCTAGGAGCAACTCTAATCTCTTCTAGGAGGTGAAAAGTTGGCGCACACAGAGAGACAGTGTTGCTGTTTTGGTCTGTGTTTTTTCTGCTATGACTGAAAGATCTGAGCAGAACAATTGTAGAGGAGGAAAAGTTCATTTAGAGGCTCACGGTTTCAGAGGTCTCAATCCACAGACAGCAGGCTCCATTCCTCAGGGCTCAAAATGAGCCAGAACATCATGGTGGAAGAGTATAGTGGAAGGAAGCAGCTCACACAATGAACAGCAAGTGGGGCGGGTGTGTGGAGATTTCCATTTGCCAAATTCAAACATATGCTCTAAAACCATGCCTCCCAATGCTCCATTTCCTCCAGCCACATCCCACCTGCCATCAATCATCATTCAATTACTCCCATCAGGTGATTAATTCACTGATTGGGTTAAAGCTTTCATAACCCAATCATTTCTCCTGTAAACCTTCTTACATTGTCTCACACATGAGCTTTTGGGGGACACCTCAAATCCAAACCACAACAGTTACAATCTCTCATATCTCCCATTTATTCTCTCAAAGTCTCATTTACCTGTCCTAAAAATTGTTTTCTCTTCTATGTTGCTTTTTTCCATTTCTTTGTCCCTTATTAAGATCATATATAATTCTCAAATTGCATCACTTCTTCGGTTATTCACTTTTTTCTCTGATTACTTCATACATATAAAATTAAAAATTAATAAGTTTGTATGCTTTATTTTGTCCTTTACTTTTTCTATTGTCAGTTTAATTCACAGGTCCCTAGGTACTGAACTTAAAAGTAAGTGTGAAGGAAAAGTTTTCCCGCTCTACAGCTCTTTTATGGGAGATAACAGCTGCTACTCAGGATGTGTCAAAGTAAGCAAAGTTATTTAAATATGTTACCAAGGTTGATTCTTAAAAGAGCCCTATGAGATAGGAATGATGAATATCTGCATTTTATAGATAAAGACACAGAGATGTATAGAGGTTCATGGCCCAAAGCTGATTTCTCCAAAATAGTAGAGTGGGTAACTGGTTCTGGAGCAATCCTTAATCATTAATAATGTGATCTCACAGAGTCCAGATTAAACATTTACTGTAGTACTTAGCTATGGGGCATTACACAACATTTGAATTAAAAACCTTCTTAAGCTACCCCAAAACTTTTCTTTGGCCCCAGAGACAACATCTTGAAGGGAATCTGTTGTAAGTATTAAATGCTTGCATTTGTCAAAATGTGATCTTTAAACCAAGCAGAGAGTGGCTTATCTTCAAACTAGAAAAGTGTTTGCTGAAATAAGTTCTTTGGCAACTTATTTATATGGAAAGCATTTCATGCTGATTGGGGGCATCAGAACGGTGGGCATAGAGATCATGTGCCCCTGTGAAGTCGTGGCCATGTGATGCAATAGGAAACCAGATTTCCATTGATTAGCACTGCAAACCCCGTTTCACTATATGATAGAGGCTAATATGCTTTAGTGGTTTGTCCAGAAAACTGGCCCTAGAATAGCACTTTGATGTAGGGAAAGCATAGATGGGTTAGTAAAGTGACACACTTTTGACTAGCTGCTCAGTCCCACATATGTAAAGAACAAATTTCCAAACACACGAACATATGCTACTCTTGATTTCTAGATAAACAGAGTAGCAGTGCCATGCTTAAGGAAGTGGGTGAGTGGCACAAGAAGTTTTATAATTATGGGCAAAAGCTGATGTTTCATGTTAAGGTTTTTTTCACCTTGATTTTTGTATTGCATTAGTGTCTTAACCTGTGGTTCTCAGACTTCAGTGTGTATGAGTACCACCTGGAGAGCTTTTTGGAACAATTTACTGGGTTCACTCCCAGAGTTTCTGCTTCCATAGGTCTGTGGCAGGACCAAGAACCTGCATTTCAAATGAATTCCCAGGAGATGGCTTCTCACTGCCTGTCCAAGACCCACTTTGAGGACCTTCTGATAGGTATACTTTGGTTCACATAGACTTACATAATTAGTCTAGAATCATGATTCCCAATCCATCAACGTTTTCTGCTTTGAGGAGGATGATTTATAGCTAGGTGGAAATCCAAGAACTGAGAGGGTTAAGAGTCTTCAATGTGGCAACAGTAGTTATGCAGTTTAGAGTGGGCTGGAATTAAGAGATCACTCTCCCTGTTGTGGTGTCAATGTGTCTCCCAAAAATGATGTGCTGCAACTTAATCCCCAATTCCTTTTGTCAATGGTATTTGAAGGGAGGGCCTTTGAGAAGTAATTAGTGTTAGATGAGGTCCTGAATGCGGGACTCCATGATGGATTAGTGGCTTAGATGAAGAAAACAACTGAGCTGCCACGTTTCATTTCTCTCACTGTGTGATACCTTCTACCATGCTAGGATGCTGCAAGATCCTCACCAGATTTGATCCCTTAACCTAAGACTTCCCAGCCTCCAAAACTGTAAGAAATGAATTATAAATTGTTCAGTCTGTGTCATTGTATCATAAAACACAAAACAAACTAAGACACTAGGTCATTCAAAATCCTTGCCAGAGAGCTAAAAATATTTTCTTCAAGAGGGCCATAAGAAGCTGACATGGAGCTACTTGACCAGACCCATGTGGTAGAGCTGGTATGATGGAGACACCACCACCTGTTTGTACAGTACTCACTACACTGGCCTGTGGCCGGCTAGCCCTCAACACCTGATAGAGACAGGAGCTTTTTGGCCCAGTGTCATAGACTGAATTGTGTCTCCTCAAATGCCATGTGGTGAAGCTTTTACTTGCAATGCAGCTGAATTTTGAGATAAGCCCTTTAAATGGTAATAAAGTTTAAATGAGGTAATTAAGGCAGGCTCTAATCCAGTGTGAGTCCTATCTTTATAAGAAGTGTAGAGTAGGGCCAGATGCACACAGAGGGAAGAACACGTAAGGATCCAAGGAGAAGGTGGCCTTCTATCAGCCAAGGAGAGAGGCTTGAGGACACAGGTACAACTCTGTCAACACCTTGATCTTGGCCTTCTAGCATCCAGAACCGTGAGAAAATACCGCTCTGTTGTTAAGGGCTTCAGTGTGTAGTATTTGTTATGGCAACCCAAACAAACTATACAAACAGAAATTTGATCTCTGTGCATTCTTTCCTAGCCATGACTGCTGAGACTTGCCTGCCACCCAGCTCCTAACTCAGATTCTTGGTTCTGATATAGTCAGAGTCCACATCTAGCTTAAGAAAAAAAAAAAGGCAGAATGTCTCACTTATCACACCCAGCTTCTGTAGAACACATTACAGGGATAGTTTTTGCTTCCTATCCACATACAAAAGATGGGAAATTCCCCCAAGTAGGAGAGGGAAGAAGCAAGTGCTGAGCAGCCAGAAAGAACTGGCCAATACCAGAAAGGAAATGGCAGAGCAGGGTGGTGGATTAAAACAAAGGAAAAGTTTTTTGAGTTCTTTATATATCCTGGAGATTAGTGCTCTATCGGATGTGTGTGTGGCAAAGATTTGTTCCCAGAATGTCAGCTCTCTGTTCACTTCATTGATTATTTCTTCTGCTGAGAAGAAGCTTTTTAGTTTGAATCCATCCCATTTGTTAATTCTTGATTTTACTTCTTGTGCTATAGAAGTCTTGTTAAGGAAGTATGGTCCTAATTCGACATATATGTTGTGATTCTATACAACTTACAACTAGAGAATTCATATGTTTTCTTCTATCTATGTACAATGAATCAAATTGCACTCTGTTATCATGTAAGCCTAAATAGAACAAATAAATAAAATATGAAAAAAAAAACAAAGGAAAAGGGTGTGTGTGTGGATATGCAGAACAGGAAGGATTTAAAAAGGGTCTTGTGCAAGAGATTAACCAATTATTTGCTGAATTGCATGTAATCTGCCAGATTAGGGTTCAGAGACAAGTTCTGAGTGCCCTGTTCCTCATTTGCAGGCTGAGATGAAGTTAGAGTAAAAGCTAGTTTGATACACAGGTGCCACTTTCTCAAATCCTAAGCAAGGGAAGTCATATTATTGTTATGCTTTGGATATTGTTTGAGTGCATCCCCTAAGGATTCATGTATTCAAATTTAAACCTCCCCATTGTGAGGTTTTAAAGTGGAAACTTAATCCAATGATGATGCTTAAAGATGGGGGTCTTTTGGAAATGGGTAGCATTAGATACGGTCATTAGGGTAAAATCCCATGATTGAATCCTGGAGGAGAAGAGACCAGAAGAGATCTAGACACTTGCATTTGCATGCTTCTTGTCCCTTGCCATGTGACTCCTTGCACCACCTCAGGTAACTGCCAGCAGGAGGGCCATCATCACATTCTGCCCCTCAACCTTGTGCCTCTAGATCCATGAGCAAAAATACAACACCCTCCTTTAAAATTCACCATGTCTGTGGTATTGTGTTATTGGCAATGTAAAATGGACTAATATACCTACCAAAAAACTAGACCCAGAAAATATGAGATGAACAAGTGGACAGATTACAGACCCAGAGACATAGATTACCCATGATGACCCTTTTAACAAAGAGAAATGAGATTCAGAAAGAAGAATTAGTTCTCAATCTAGGGGAAATCTGAGCTCAGAAACAAATGTTCCAGAAAAAACTGTTACACTTTTCTCTAAAGCTATAGTTCTCAGCTGAGATAAGCGCCTGCTGGACCAGGCTCTCCATCCCACAGACACACTTACTCCTGGGCATTCATTGACTATCATGGAAAAACAGAGACCAAACAATTTTCTATTTTTCACTCTACTGGTCAGGAATTTCAAATCCCCTACTTAATTATGCCATTTGAAAAATCATTCATGGAGTATATATTTCTCTTTTGAAAAGGCTATCTTTCATCTTAAAGAAGAAATGAAAAGCAGAAGCATATTAGTCAAAGATGTTGACATGAGAAGGATGACATCTTTTTCTTATTTTTCTTTTCTTTATTTTTGTTTAAAATATTTAATTGACAAAGGTCATATATATTCAAGTGTACAATGTGATGATTTAATATACATTGTATAACGATTACCAAAATCAAAATAATTAACACACCCATCACCACCCAAGCTGTGTGTTTCATTCCATAATTTATTCACTTTAAAACTGTAAGTTTGTATCTTTTGATCAACATCACATCATTGGTCTTGCCCAGCCTCTGATAACCACCATTCCACTTTCTGTTTTTATAAGTACTACTTTTTTGGATTACAGATATCTCATTTTCATTATCCACCAATTGTCTCTATTTTGCAGTAGCCCATATCACAGAATTAATTTCTCTCATGCTAACTACTAATTAAAATATCATATGAAATATTGTATTTCATATACAATAAATTATAATAAATGAATGCAATTGTTTAATTTCAAATACTAAACCCAATTGTGAGTTTACATATATGAAAGAAAAATATTATCATTCAGTTATTTCAGATACTTGCTGGCATGGCTGCTGTCTATATGTTTGCTAGCAAAAGTGAAACTACTTGTTATTCAGTCAGTCTGTGAGTCCTTACAACAAAAAGTAAGCCCTAGCCAATACTTTCCATCTCTCATTTATAATCTTCCTGGCCTACATTTGCTAAGGCACTGAGTGGGTTTGGGTCCAGCCTGAGATAGGGCTCTGGAAGCCATGTATTGAAGGCTTGTTCCCCAGCTGTGGCACTACTGGGAGGTGGTGAAACCTTTGCAAGGTAAGCCCTCGTGGAAGACTCAGGTCATTGAAGCATACCCTAGAAGAGTATAGGAGGACCCAGTTCTTTCCTTTCTCCATTTTTCAGTTCCTGGCCCTGAGGAGAGCAGCTTTGCTCCACCACATGTCCCTGCCATGATGTGCTGCCTCACCACAGACCCAGAAGCTATAGGGTCAACTGACCATGGACTGCAATCTCCAAAACTGTGAACCAAATTTAAGCCTTTCCTCTTTACAATTTGATTATCTCAAATATTTTGTTACAGAAATGGAAAACTGACTCACACAGGGACTCATCACTGAGGCATTGGGGTAATAATTTAAAGCTTGGCAGGGTCTCAAATAAAATCCCATCTCTATACCTCTGTGACCCAGGATTCCACTGAGGCCAGGGTCTGGGCCTTCCTGCAGTACTGGGTCAAGATTCTCAGGGACTAACTTTGGTTTTGTTCTTCATTCACTTTGGCCAATTCTTTGTCCATCCTGAGCTGCATGATTTGCCTTTGAGTAGCTAACACTTGTCAAGTACTGCTTATTTATTCCTTAAGCAGAGAAATAGATGATCTGATTGTACGTTACATACCTTCTACTTGGAGAAGTTTGAAAATTAAAAACCCTTATTCCCTTAGCTCCCTTGCTGCTAGAATCCAGGATACAATTAGTGTCTGCCAATTAGATGACCTTGTGTTGTGATTTGTATTATTATATTTTCTTTCTAATTTAGTCTTGAGGTCTCTCTCTGGAGATTGGTCATAAGCCAATATAGTCATTCTTCGAGAGCCCTGACCAAGGGAAACAGGTTTCAATGTGTCAGTCAGGTGAGACACCAAATTCACAAAATAAGATATTTATTATTTCCATGCCCCGGAGAGGTTGGAAGTGCTGACAAGGGGTTGACAGAAAGTCCAAGTGCTGCCAGAACTTTAACCAGTGTATAAAGAGTAAGAAATAGAGGGAAGGAAAGCCCCTGTAGGACTACATTTTTTAACTAAGGTCCCTGAACAGTATCCCTTAGGTTTCCCCACAGGATTTGTGGATGGCTAATGTAAACATTTGAGAAGATGGAGACTAATTGCATGCCTCTAGTGTTGTCCTTAGGCTTTATTGTTAGGTTCCCTCCAGAGTTCACATCTTCTCACAGCCTACGCAGATGCGAGCTGCAGGGAAGGAAGCGGCCGGCAGCCGTGCCAGCACAGGCTGCAGGGACCAGAGTGGGAAGCAGCCCGCAGGTGCAAAGGAGTGCAGACCATGTGGCATGGCCACCCCCAATGCTGCACACCATGGGGAATGGCAAAGCGAGAAGCCTGTAGACGCGGAGGAGCAGCTGGCCGAAAGCTGATAGGTAAGCAGGAACCAGGAAAAAAGAACTCTGAGGTTGCCCTAACCAATACCACAGGGTACAGGACTCTAGATACCTTCCTCTTCCTGCCTCAAGCCCTTCTTTTCAGGCCTTAAGCCTTCCCCTTCCTGACAGGGTCCTTTAAATTCTTTGTATGGCAGAACACACGTGCATTTCTCCCATTTTGCCCTCTTGAGCAGGAGTTCCTCCGGGAGTGTACTTCCCAATAAAGCCTTTCCCAGTGGTTTCATTTATCACCTTTTGGTCTCCTGGCTTTACATTTATAAAGGTCAGCAACTGTGGGTGTGTTGGGTTTGGGGTTGTAGGATGAGGAACAAGCAGGCTGTGTGCTCAACACATGGGGAGGCCAAGTTTTCACTAGAAAGGAGGCCAGAGTACAATGAAGTTTCAAACAACTTGTCCAAGAATTGAAAAAGAGGTGCTTGGAGGCTAGGCTGAAATCCTGTTCACATTAGCTGGTTCTGTTGGCAAAGAAGGTAGTGGTAATTAGGAGGCTTTGTGTGAGAACTGGCATTCAGGGCCCTTCTCCTGCTTTCTGAGTGAAAGAAATGGATTTGTGGAGACATAGGTTCATGACCTTTGGTTTACAATGGAAGGGGTGACTCAGAGGCTAAATGTCATGGTCTCAGAGGTAGGACTTTCCCTATGGATGAGATCTGTGTCACTATGGATCTTATACCCACCCTGCAGCCATTGTGCCTGTTATGCTAAGTACTTCTGTGTATTAAATCATTTCCTGGTTAAGAACCCTGAAGGCATTTCTGTTTCCTGCAGTAAACCCTAACCTTTATATATGAGTTGAAAGGAGTCACAGACAGTGCTAATATTCACTGCCTAGATCTTGATCTTAGATAAAACTTTAGCAGTATTGTTCTTGTATACTGGAGAGAGAGAACTCAAAAGTGTGACCTTTTCCTAGCACATAATACATAAACTGGTAAATGTTCCCATCATGTGAAGATACATTAAGAAATGAATTACAGAAGTTTGTGGTCACATTTTTAAGATTTAGTGCCTGATATAACTTTTCATATAGAAATTTCTATATGAAAATTTATTTCATTTTCCAAAGCTTCCTTATATTTTGTAGTGGAGAATGCCATGGGAGCTACCAGCTCCTAAGGAAAAAATAGAACTTTCCTTTTTCCAAGTATTCAAAATATGTACTCAATTTATTTTAAAACTAATTAGTAAATGTTTTCCTTAAATTCTGATATTGGATTTTAAAGCCTTCTAGAGATTGGAAGAAAGGTCCTTTAAAATACGTTTTCTTGGATGGCAACCTGGAGATGTTTAGAGAAACCAATTTGAAAGACAAGGGGGTCATCAGAGAACTGAGGTCTGGGTACACCATGGACACAATCAAGTGGCCAAGAAGTAAAAGGGTAGAGAAGACTTGGATTGTCCCATGTTTATAGTTTGTAGTGTCACTAAATTATTCACCTTTCGCCAGAATGACTCTAATCAATGGGTAACTTTTTTCTAGACTCTTGTTTCATGTTATAGTACATTTTTCTCTTCTCCAAAAAACTTTGAAAAATGACACAATACACTCTACTCAAAGTTAAAGCTTTCCTAGACTCATGCTTTACTCAGTGTTTCCATCATCAAAAGATCTGGCAAGAACAACCAGAAGAGGGAAATTTTATTTTGACTTACAATTTCAGACGTTCAGTCCATGGTCAGCCAACTCCATAGCTCTGGGCCCAAGGTGAGGCAGAACATCATGGCAGAAGGGCATGACAGATGAAAGCAGCTCAGGACATGGCTATCAGGAAGAAGAGCGATCTCTCTGTTCACCAGAAACAATATAAAACCTATAGTCACACCAGTGACCTACTTCCTCTAGTCATAACCTACCTACCTACAGCTACCACCCAGTTAGTCTATATGTGTGAATTAGTCCACACATATAGAGGTTACAACTCTCATAACTTAATTATTTCACCTCTAAAAATTCTTGCATTGTCTCAAATATGAATTTCGGGGAGGATATCTCATGTCTGAACCATAACAACTCATTTCCAATACGTTCTTTTGTCAATTGTGGCACTGTTGACAGATAATATGTATGAAATGTCCCACCTTTTCTTTGTATCTAGCTCATATAAATGTCTGTCTTGTTCCCTCTGAAAAAGAAGCACTCAGGTAAGCTGGGGTCCGGTCTTTGCTCAAGAGTGGAAGTCAGTGGCCTGCTCAAGGCAGTCTCATCCCTCACCTCACACATTCTCCCTACCCATTCCTTTTCCACAGAAGCAGCTGTGATATGACCTGTAGAGAAATGGTGAAAACTATCGTGAATGATATTCTGAGATGAGTTTCAATATTTGGAGATTTTCTGGTTCTGGGCACTTAAAATGTAATTGTAAGCTGAGCGTGATGGTGCACACCTGCAATCCCAGCCACTCAGGATGCTGAGGCAAAAGGATAGCAAGTTACTGGGCAACAACATAGAGAGACCCTGTCTCAAAATAAAAACATAAAAATTGGTGGAGGTGAGCATAGTGGTATAGTATTTGCCTAATATGCACTAGGCCCTGAGACCAATCCCCAGTACTATAAAAACCAGCAAAAAAAATTAATTGGATACTACAGCGACACAGCCACATCAATGCTTTAGCAGCTCAATACACAATAGCTAAGCTATGAAACCAACCTAGATGCCCTTCAATAGATGAATAGATAAAGAAAATGTACACAATGGAATATTACTCAGCCACAAAAAGAATGACTTTATGACTTATGCAGGTAAATAGATGGATCTGGAGAGTATCATACTAAGTGAAATAAGCCAATCTCCCCAAAAAACGAAAGTCAAATGTTCTCTCTAATATGCAGACACTGACACACAACAAGGTGGCGGGGGAAGAATAGAAGTTCAGTGGATTAGACAAAGGGAAATGAAGGGAAGGGAGGGAAAATGGGTATATAAAAAACAGTAGAACAAATCAGACATAACTTTCCTATGTTCATATATGAATACATCACCAATGAAACTCCACATCATGTATAACCACAAGAATGAGATCCTGACTAGAATAAATCATATTTCATGCATGTAAAATAGTCAAAATACATTCTACTGTCATGTATATCTAAAAAGAACAAATAAATAATTCACTGGGGACATGATAAAATTTCCAGTAAATTTTCTATTTAAACTATCTTGTGGTAACTATCTAGGCTCCTGAACCTCCCAAATCTCCTCCTATTTACCCTCCTTTGGGGCAGAAATGTAAAAGAGAAAATGTTAGAGAATATGCATTTTTGTTAAGACATCTCAAACCACACTAAGATGTTTTTAAACCAAGACATTCTATGGCAAATATCAAGACTACAAATCATAATAAATGCCAGTGAGGATGTGAGGGAAAAGGTACAATCATACATCGTGGGTAGGACTGTGAATTAGTGCAACCACTCCAGAAAGCAGGGTGGAAATTCCATAAAAAAAACTAGAATAGAACCACCGTATGACCCAGCTATCCCAATCCTTGGTAGTTATCCAAAAAGATATAAAATTAGCATACTATAAGGATGCAGCCACATCAATGTTTATAGCAGCCCAATTTAAAATAGCAAAGGTATGTAACCAGTCCAGATGACCATCATTAGGTGAATGCTTTAAGAGAATGTGGTATATATACACAGTGGAGTTTTACACAATCATAAAGAAGAATGAAATTATGGCATTTGCTGTTAAATGTGTGGAACTGGAGGGCATCATGTTAAGTGAAATAAGTCAGATTCAGTAAATCAAGGGTGGGCTGAATGTTTTCTTTCATATGTGGAATCTAGAGCTAAATAAGGAAGGAAAGGGAAAGGATTGAATATTATAAAGATATAGGGGAGATCAGTGGAATAGAAGAAGGAGATAGAGAAGAAGAGAGGAGGGACTGGAAGAGGGAGGAAATGCAGAATGAATTTAACAAAATTACACTGAGCATATATAAATATACCACAGTGAATTTCACCTTTGTGTATATCTATAAAGCACCAAAGATCAATAAATAAATGAGTGGAAGAAAGAACAGTAGAGTAGTGAAAGGAGAATAGGGGGAAGGAGGAGGGGAAGGAAAGAGGGGACTCCAGAGACTGAAATGGAGTAAATCAAATTCCATGCATATATAAATTTGTCACAATGAACCCAACTATTATGTATAACTATAATGCACTAATAAAAGTAAAAATAATCAAGGCATTCTAAACCACGCTAGGATGTTTTCTTAATTGAGAAGTTAATACAAACAGCAAGACTTGCCAAAGCATGAGCTCACTTAAGCACAAGTGAGAGATTTACTAGGCACTGTTTTTACCATGTGAATGAGAGAAACTACAGTTGAACCAAAGTAAAACTATTCACTGCTTGGTATTTTACATATGTTTTGATCTCACTCCAATTAGCTGTGTTACCTAACCTCTTGTTCTTATGTGAAAATAGTGAATTAGAGATGCCTCTCAGAATTGGTGGTAACTAGATTTGACAGATGCTGAACAACGAACCAGCTGCTGAGCTCAAGTGAAATATAGAGCTCCCTCCTGCTGCTCTAATTTGATCTAATTTGTACATTTGTCTTTACTCATGATATTATGGGGAAAGAAGGATTGTTGACAACAGCATTTTAGATAGAATTAATTTTAAACCCAGGCCTATGAAAACCTTTCTTAATCTATCACATTTATTGTCCTATTCCCATACCCACTTTTTAAAAAAAATTTCTTTTAGTTGTTGATGGATCTTTATTTTATTTTATTCATTTATCATTTATTCATTATTATTTATTTATATGTGGTGCTGAATATCAAACCCAGTGCCCATGCTAGGCAAGTTGTCTACCACTGAGCTACACAGCCCAGCACCCCTCTACCCACTCTTGATGGCTTACTAAGCTATTTGACCAGAGGAGGAAGTATTCACATACAGAGATTATTCAACATTCTTCTTGACCCTGGCATGTGGCTCATGCCTGTAATCCCAGCACTTTGGGAGGTTGAGATAGGAGAATCGTGAGTTCAAAGCCAGCCTCACCAACAGCAAGGTGCTAAGCAACTCATTGAGACCTTGTCTCTACATAAAACACAAAATAGAGCTTGAGGTGTGGTTCAGTGGTTGAATACCCCTTAGTTCAATCCTTGGTACCAAAAATAAAAAATTCTTCTTTCTGATTGATAGGCTATCTTGCCTTGACCACAATTTAATAGGGCTGCCTAGTTTCTTAGTTAATGACAGGATTACAAACATATCTTCTTTTGCTTCTCCTAGCCTAAGACTGAGGTACAGAGTGGACTCACAGTGGCTCAATGTACCATTTCTTGACTTATGGATGGTGCAAAAGTCATATGTATTAAGTGGTAACCATACTTCAAAATTTAAATTTTAATATAGTCACCTGTTACACATTCCTGTCATGACTCTGAGCAGCAGCAGCAGCAAATGACAGCTTCCAGCTGGCCACGTGGTTATGAGAGGAAACAACCAACACTCTACAGTGTGCTGTGTGACTAAGCAGAGGTATATAGTAGGTCAGGTGAAGCGAATGCATTTTCAGCTTAGGATATTTTCAACTTAACAATGATGGGCCTATCAGAACATTAACTCCACTGTAAGTCAGGTTGGAAAGCACCTGTACTTCTCATGTGAGCATGAGTTTCTCACCCATGAAGAAACAATGGGAAATTATTTTATAAAGACTAACAGGGAAAATGGACAAAGCATTCAAAACAAGTAGGGCCAAAAAGAAATAGACCAGGAAAATTAAAGAAAAGATGGGGAAGGAGATAAAAATTGCATTTTCAATCTTCCTTCCCATCTCTGTGTGCACATCCACTGCTAGGCTGGAAAAATGGTTAAACCCATAGTCATGTCCAGCACAAACTCTCCTCTTCTGTCTGGGGCAACACCTCTCCATACTCTACCTCCACTGGAACAAGCAGTCACTACCGGCAACAGTGGACACAGCTGCCAGACACAGACTCTACCATAAGAGCAGTGGAGAAGGAAGCCCCAAAGTCAAGACAGCAGACGAGAAAATCATATTCCCCTCAGTGTTTTAGTACATACTATCCTAAATGGTATGTGTAGATTTAAACAATAAATAACAGATCATGATCAACTGCCTCCACCCCTGCAAAAAAAAAAAAAAAAAACCACAGTCTGGAGAGACAAACCATCAATCAGCCTTAGTCTCATTTTGAACAAAAATATCATTTATGAATGTTTTCATATCAGAGACTTCAAATAGCCATAATTAATATATTAAATGTTCTGATGAAAAAATATCAATGTCACATGGGTAATTTCAGCTGAGAAACTGGAATTATAAGGAAGCTTCAAAAAAAATAAAAATATAAATAATTTTTAGAAATAAAAATAATTATTGAAATAAAGAATATCTTCAATGACTCATCAGAGGATTTAGAGCAATCAAGGAAAAAATCAATGAAACTGAAAACAGGGCAATAGAAAATCCACTTACCTATCACATTTTGCAGAAAACCAAATACAAAGAGAAAATATCAGAAGAGCTACAGGAAAACAATACAGAGGAACGATGATGCACATTACAATGAACATATGAAATATTATGCAAGGAGAATGAGATTGGAAGAAAATGGGGTGAAATGTTAAAAGTGTTAAAGAAAAGCACACCAGCATGGAATTCTATATTCATTGAATTATCTTGAAAAAGTGGAGAGGAAATAACCACTTTCTCTGATAAACAAAAACTAAGGGAAGGTGATGCCAATATCTATGCAGGAAGAAATGTTAAAGGAAGCTTCAAGCAGAAGGCAAATTATGCAGGTCAGAAACGTGGTCCTACGTAAGGAAAAAAAGAGCATCAAAAAACAAACAAATGCACAATAAAAACATTTTGGGGGATTGAACACAGGGCCTTGTGTGTGCTAGGCAAGCATTCTACAAACTGAGCTATATCCCTAGTCCACTTTTCTTTTTCTTTTTCTTTTCTTTTGGTACTGGAGATTGAACTCAGAGGTACTCAACCCCTGAGCCACATCCCAGCCCTATTTTGTGTTTTATGTAGAGACAGGGTCTCACTGAGTTGCTTCGTATCTTGCCGTTGCTGAGGCTGGCTTTAAACTCTCGATTTTTCTTAATTGACCTAAATATAACTATTTAAAGAAATAATAGTAACAATGTATTGTGTGATCATAGCATAAAAATAAGTGAAATGCATGTCGACAGTGACACAGGGGACTGGAGGAATTAGGAGTATTCTGCTATAAGGCCCCTATCTCATGCATGGAGTGCTATATTCTTTGAAAGTGGATTTAGATTACTTTAAAATATATGTTGTTTTTAAAATGTGTATGTGTTTTAAAATATAGATTATTTTTAAACATATAAAATTAGTTCTAGTTTTTAAAGGAGTTATAGTAGCATATCAAGAGAGGAGATAAAACCACATTAAACTATCAATCAAAAGTGGAGATTTAGAAAAGGGAGAAGGGCAAGCAAGAGATAAAAATGATGAGTTAAAAAACATTACAAAAGTGGTAGATTCTAATCCAAATATATTAATAACCACTTTAAATACAAATGGTCTAATCAGAGCAGTTAAATGACACAGGTTGTAGGACTGCATAATAAAACAAGACCTAATGTGTGCTATATACAAGAAACCCACCTTGGACATAAAGACTCAAGTTAAAGGTAAATGAAAAGAAAGGTATACTGTGGTAATACTCATCCAAAGAAATATAGAGATAATAAAGATATCAGAATTTTCCAAGAAGATATCCTGCATTTGTATGTACATACGAGTTTTAAAGTATATTACACAAAGACAGGATAGAGAAAGGGAGAGAGGCAAGGGAGGAAAAGAGGAATAGAGATAAGGAGGGAGAGAAGATAAATAGGGAAAAATGTAAATATGTAAATTAGTAAGTGGGAAAATTGGGTCAAGATTTATAATGGTTATTTATATTATTCTTACAACTTTTCTGAAAGTTTCAAGTTATTTCAAAAGTATTTAAGAAATACAAAAAGGGAAAAAGTCTGAACAGTTTCTTCACCAAAAAGATACATAGATGGCAAATAAAAATATGAAAAAAATTTCAACAATATTTATCACTGAAGAAAAACAATTTAAAAAAACAATAAGGCACTACTATATACCCATTAGGATGGTTAATTTATTTTTGTGTGTGATGATTGCTTTTTTTACCCAATTTTTATCAGTTTTAAAATTTTTTTATTTGTATTTATTAGTTATACATAACAGTAGAATGTATTTTGACATATTATACGTACATGGAGTATAACTTATCAATGTAATTGTATGTTAATTCTGTCAATAAGATGAATGGATAAACTTATGAAATGCTATTCATTAATAAGAAGGAATGAGCTATTAAGCTATACAATATGATAGATATTTAACTTGCACCATTAAGAGAAGGAAGCCAGTCTGAAATGGTTATAGTCTGCATGATTCATTCATAGGATCTTCTAGAAAAGGCAAAACTGTAGAAACAAAACATTTCAGAGGTCCCTATGGATTTAGGGAGGGCAGAGTGCTGACCCTGTGAAGTACAGCAGATTTATAGGCACTCCTGTGAAGGAGATTTTTTTTTTTCTACTTAGGTATACATGATAGCAGAATGCATTTTAATTCATTGTACACAGACAGAGCACAACTTTTCATTTTTCTGGTTGTATGTGATGTAGAATCACATCATATATGCAGTCATACATGAAGTTAGGACTATGCTGACCATCTCATTCCACCATTTTTACTGTCCCCATGCCTCCTCCCCATCCCTCCCCTTTGACCAAAGTTCCTCCATTCTCACCATGTCCACTACTCCATTATGGATCAGCATCCACTTATAAGAGAGAACATTTGGCATTTGATTTTTTGGGATTGGCTTACTTCACTTAGCATGATATTTTCCAACTCCATCCTTTTACCTACAATTCCAATAATTTTATTCTATTTTATTGCTGAGTAATATTCCATTGTGTATATATAACACAGTTTCTTTCTTCATTCATCTATTGAAGGGCATCTACGTTGGTTCCACAGTTTAGCTATTGTGAATTGAGCTGCTATAAATATTGAAGTGGCTGCATCACTGTAGTATGCTGTTTTTAAGATTTTTGGGTATAGACAGAGAAGTGGGATAGCTAGGTCAAATGGTGGTTGCATTCTAAGATTTCTAAGGAATATCCATACTGCTTTTCAGATAGACTGTACCAATTTGCAGTCCTACCAGCAATGTATGAGCTTGCCTTTCCCCCCACAACCTCGCCAACAATTATTGTTGTTTGTATACTTGATAATTGCCATTCTCACTGGCATGAGATAAAATCTTAAAGTAGTTTTGTTTTGCATTTCTCTAATTGCTAGAGATGAACATTTTTTTTTTCATATGTCTGTTGATCGATTTTATATCTTCTGAGAAGTACCTGTTCAGCTCCTTGGCCCATTTATTGATTGGGTTGTTTGGTTTTATTTTGGTGTTAAGTTTTTTGAGTTCTTTACATATCCTGGAGATTATTAGTGGTCTATCAGATGTGCATGTGGCCAAACTTTGTTTCCAGAATGGAGGATCTCAGTTCACTTCATTGATTGTTTCTTTTGCTGAGAAGAAGCTTTTTAGTTTAAATCCATCCCATTTATTGATTCTTGATTTTACTTCTTACACGATAGGAGTCTTGTTGTGGAAGTAAGGTCCTAATCCAACATGAAGAAGATCTGGGCCTACTTTTTCTTCTGTTAGGTGTAAGGTCTCTGTTTCATTCCCAGGTCCTTGATCCACTTTGAGTTGAATTTTGTGCATGGTGAGAGATAGGGGTTTAGTTTCATTTTGCTGCCTATGGATTTCCAGTTTTCCCAGCACCATTTGTTGAAGAGGCTATCTTGTCTCCAGTGTACATGGTTGGTACCTTGTATAGTATAAGATAACTGTATTTATGTGGGTTTTTCTCTGTGTCTTCTATTCTGTACCATTGGTCTACATGTCTATTTTGATGCAAGTACCATGCTGTTTTTGTTATTATAGCTTTGTAGTACAGTTTAAGGTTTGGTATTATGATGCCTCCTGCTTCACTCTTCTTGCTAAGGATTGCTTTGGCTATTCTGGGTCTCTTATCTTCCAAATGATTTTCATGATTGCCTTTTCTATTTCTATAAGGAATGATGTTGGGATTTTAATTGGAATCTCATTGAATCTATATAGCGCGTCAGGTAGTATGGCCATTTTGACAATATTGAATTTGCCTATCCAAGAGCATGGGAGATTTTTCCATCTTCTAAGGTCTTGTTTAATTTCTTTCTTTAGTATTCTATAGTTTTCATTATAGAGGTCTTTCACCTCTTTTGTTAAATTGATTCTTAAGTATTTTTTTTTTGAGGCTATTGTGAATGGGGTAGTTGTACTAATTTCTCTTTCAGAGGAGTCATCACTGATGTATAGAAATGCAATTGATTTATGGTTGTTGATTTTATACCCTGCTATTTTGCTGAATTCACTTATTAATTCTAGAAGTTCTCTGGTGGAATTTTTTGGACCTTCTAAGTATAGAATCATGTCATCAGCAAAGAATGATAGTTTGAGTTCTTCTTTTCCTATTCATATCCCTTTAATTTCTTTCATCTGTCTAATTGCTCTGGCTGATGTTTCAAGGACTATGTTGAATAGCAGTGGTGAAAGAGAGCATCCCTGTCTTTTTCCTGTTTTTAGAGAAAATGCTTCCAATTGTTCTCCATTTAGGATGATGTTGGTCTTGGGTTTAGCATACAAAAGTTTTACGAAGTTGAGGTATGTTCCTACTATCCCTAGTTTTTCTAGTGTTTTGAACATAAAAGGCTGCTGTATTTTGTCATATGCTTTCTCTGCATCAATTGATACAATCATATGATTCTTATCTTTAAGTCTATTGATGTGATGGATGATGTTAATTGATTTCTGTTTCTTGAATCAACCTCACATCCCTGGAAGGAACCTCACTTGATCATGGTGCACTATTTTTTTATTATATTTTTTATGCGGTTTGCCAAAATTTTATTGAGAATTTTTGCATCTATGTTCATCAGGGACATTGGGTTGAATTTTTTTTTCTTTGATGTGTCTCTGTCTGGTTTTGGTATCAGGGTGATACTCACCTCATAGAATGAGTTTGGAAGGGTTCCCTCCTTTTTCATTTTATGAAATAGTTTGAGGAATATTGGTATTAATTCTTCTTTGAAGGTCTTGTAGAACTCAGCTGAGAATCCATCTGGACCTGGGCTTTTCTTGGTTGGAAGGCTCTTGAGGGCATCTTCTATTTCCTTGCTTGAAATTGATCTGTTTAAGTTGTGTATGACCTCTTGGTTCAGTTAGAATAGGTCATATACCTCTAGAAATTTGTCAGTGTCTTTAGGCTTTTCTATTTACTGGAGTATAAATTTTCAAAATAGTTTCTCATTGTCTTCTATATTTCAGTAGTGTCTGTCATGATATTTCCTTTTTCATCATTAATTTTAGTAATTTGGGTTTTCTCTCTTCTTCTTTTCATTAGGGTGGCTAAGGGTTTGTCGATTTCATTTATTTTTTCAAAGAACCAGCTTTTTGTATTGTCAATTTTTTGAATTGTTTCTTTGGTTTCAATTTTGTTGATTTCAGCCTTGATTTTAATTATTTCCTGTCTTCTACTTCTCTTGGTGTTGGTTTGTTGTTCTCTTTCTAGGGCTTTGAGATGTAGAGTCATTCAGTTATTTGTTGACATTTTTTTCTTTTAATGAATGAGCTTAATGCAATGAACTTTCCTCTTAGTACTGCCTTCATGGTGTCCCAGAGATTTTGATATGTTTTATCAGCATTTTCATTTACCTGTAAGAATTTTTGTATCTCTTCCTTGATGTCTTCTGTTATTCATGCATCATTCAATAGTGTATTATTTAGATTTAGTTTCCAGGTGTTGGAGTAGTTTATATTTTTTAATCTGTCATTGATTTGTAATTTTATTCCATCATGGTCAGATAGGATGCAGGGTAGTATCTCTTTTTTTTTGTATTGGCTAATACTTGCTTTGTGACATAACATATGACCTATTTTGGAGAAAGATCCATGTGCTGCTGAGAAAAAGTGTATATGCTCATTGATGGATGGAATACTCTCTATATATCTGTTAAGTCTAAATTGTTGATTGTTTTATTGATTTCTATGGTTTGTTTGTTTAGTTTTTATTTGGAAGTTCTATCCAGTGGTGAGGAGGTGTGTTAAAGTCACCAAGTATTATTGTGTTGTGGTCTATTTGATTCTTGTTGTTGAGAAGAGTTTGTTTGATATACATAGATGCCCCATTGTTTGGGGCATAGATATTTATGATTGTTATGTCTTGTTGATGTATGATTCTCTTAAGAAGTATGAAATGTCCTTCTTTATCCCTTTTTCACTAACTTTGGTTTGAAGTCTACTTTATCTGATATGAGGATGGAAACTCCTGCTTGTTTACGTAGTCCATGTGAGTGATACGTTTTTCCCCACCCTTTTGCTTTCAGTCTGTGGATGTCTTTTCCTGTGAGATGAGTCTCTTGAAGAGAGCATATTGTTGGGTCTTTTTTTTTTTTAAATTTAGTCTATCAGTCTATGTCTTTTAATTGATGAGTTTAGGCCATTCACATTCTGAGTTATTATTGAAATATGTGTTGTGTTCCCCGTCATGTTGGTTTATTTTTGATTTTTACCCTGACTTGGTTTCTCCTTTGATTGGCCACTTTTTGTTTGTTTGTTTGTATTTTAGTGTAGTTCCTCTCTTTGTGTATTTTCATTGTTGGTTGTCATTTCCTCCTCATGGAATATTTTGCCAAGAATGCTGTGTAATGCAGGTTTTCTTGTTGTAAATTCTTTTAACTTTTGTTTAGCATGGAAGGTTTTTAATTTCATCATCAAATTGGAAGCTGAATTTTGCTGGATATAAGATTCTCCATTAGAATCCATTTTCTTTCAGAGCTTGGTATATGTTGTTCCATGATCTACTGGCTTTTAGGGTCTGAGTTAAAATATCTGCTGAGATCCAAATTGGTCTCCCCCTATACGTCCCCTGATTCCTCTCTCTTGCGGCCCTTAAAATTCTATCCTTATTCTATATGCTGGGCATTTTCATTTTCAATATAGTGTGCCTTGGTGTAGATCTGTTGTAATTTTGTACATTTGGTGTCCTGTAAGCCTCTTGTATTCAATTTTCCAATTCATTTTTCATGTTTGGGAAATTTTCTGATATTATTTCATTGAAGAGATTGTGCATTCATTTTGTTTGAAATTCTGTGCCTTCTTCTATCCCAATAAATGTTAGATTTGGTGTTTTGATGTTATCCCATAATTCTTGTATATTCTGTTCATGGTTTCTTACCATCTTCACTGTATGGTCAATTTTATTTTTAAGATTGTATATTTTGTCTTCATTATCCAATGTTCTGTCTTCCAAGTGATCTAGTCTGCTGGTGATGCTTTCTATCGAGTTTTTTATTTGGTTTATTGTTTCATTCATTTCAAGATTTTCTGATTTTTTTTTCACAATCTCTAGCTTTTTTTAAAGTAATCTTTTGCTACCTGTCTTTGCTCCCTTATCTCTTTGTTGATTGATGGTTGCCTTTATTTGCTCTCTTATTTCTTTGTTGGAGTGATCAATTTTTGCCTGTATTTGCTCTCTTAAGTCATTCTTTAATTCACAGATCATTTTAATTATGTACATTTAAATTCTTTCTCTGACATTTCATCAATTATACCTTCAATGGATTTTATTATTGTAGTATCTTAGTTCATTTGGGGCACTCTCTTCCCTTGTTTTTTCATGTTGATTTTGTGTCTTCATTTCTTGCAATGCCGATCTGAGGTATTGCAGTTTCTACCCTATAATCTTGTAGTGACACTGCAGATTACCTATATCGTAATTTGGAGTTCACTTCCAGTCCCCAGTAGGTGTCCCCAGATGTACACTACTGCCACTAAAGATGGTAGCTGTGGTAGTGGAGGTAACTCAAGATGGCAGTGGGAGTGGCCTTGGCTAGGTTCCCGTGGCAGTCCCTGAAGGTGCTCCTGGGCCCTGGTCTGTGCTCCTGACAGATGTCAGGAACCCTGGCATGGAACTGGCGGTGGTCCAGGGCCTCACTTAGGCCAGGTCTCCCACAGGGGTCCCCAGAGGCAGTCTTTCTCCTGGGTCTGGGTTGCCTGTCACTGGCAGCTAGTGGTCTCGTGTCTACCTTTGACTTAGCTCCCACCACTGTCCCTGAAGTTCATCCTGGACCTCGGTCTGTGCTCCCTCCTGTCAGCAGGAACTCTGGCATAGAACTAGGGGCAGTCCCAGTACTCACTTAGGCCATGTCTCTGAAGGATATTTTTATAGGTGGATCTATTTAACACAATAATGTAGTGGTGAGTAAGTGATGGTATGCATTTGTCAAAACATTTAGAATTTTATGGTACAAAAATTAACATTGATGTATGAAATTTTTTTAAATATGGAATGATTGTGAAGCCCAACATTGAATGAAAACTCTGAAAAATAATTTAATAGTATTATTAATGCATGTCCTAACCTTATTGAAAAGAGCAAATAACTTTGGAAATGAGTGGTAATTATAAGACTAAAAACAAAAGGAATGGCTCAATAGTTTGTACTACTTGGTATGAGTTAATAATATTGAAACTGCCTTAAACATATGTATGCTGGGACTGGAAGAAAAAGTAAATGAATGGAGGAGGATGGTGGAGTATGGTGGGAGTCTGATTTTTCCCTGCTGGAAAGGCTGAAATTACAGATATGCAATAATGAAAGGAGAGGATGAATCACGTGGTACTGGATTAGTTTGTAACATTAATATAAAGTCATGTTTACCTTAAAACAGATGCAGACAGTTATACATAGAGGTGTGTGTGTGTGTGTGTGTGTGTGTGTGTGTTTAGTATGTAGGCACACATTTCCTAGCTGAGTTCACTGAGAGTCTAGAAGTAGTGATGGCAATGGCAACGAGCACACAAGGACCCAGATCTGGTTTTCTTTGTACCATTCTCCACAAGAAGGAGTCAGGGATCATTCTAGGCTTGAGGCGGGGAATATACAAGATGAGTCTGAAGAACTTTGTAGTGCTAGAAAAAAAAATGTTTGAAAACAAAAAGATCTGAGCATGTCAATGGACATGAAAGTCAATTGAAAGACTTCCAATAGCCAAAGCCAATTTGACACCAAATAAGTAATGCAGATTTGGATTATAATCCAAAGAACAAATCAAATATCTATGAGCCCAAACAGATATAAACAAATCATTGAATAAATAAATGAGGAGAAGGAAAAAATGTCTTATGCAGAGAATTCTGAATAATGTATGCAGCAACAAGGTGCTAGGGCTGACCTCTATAGCACATAGTGACCTGCTAGTATAAGCAGCTCCTAGTAACTGGCAAAGAAAAGAGGAAATGAGGAGACAGTAACTATACCATAGAAAAACCTGACAAATTTCAAAGTTAACATAAGCCCTGTTAATGGCCTCTAGTCCTGGTGTGATATGATGAAATGGCACTTTACCTCTTTGATCTTCCTCTGAAGGTATAATGTCATCTTGCCATAAGAATTGTCAGATGAACCCAAATGGAAGCATATTCTACAAAATGACCACTAGATGTTCCTCAAAACTTTCAAAGACATTAAAAGCAAGGAGAAAGTCTGTCATTCCACAGAAGATTAAGGAGATATAACCACTAAATATAACATGACATGCTAGATGGGATATTGGAATAGCAAAAGATAATTTATTTCAGTTTTTATTGCAATGTTAAAATTTTCTTCACATTGCCCTAATAAGAAATAGTAAATGTGGATCAATGAAAATAAGAAAAATAGTCCAAAGTACGGTTCTGAATAGAAACGTCAAAGAAGAAACATGAATGGACAACAAATAAATGGAGAAATATTCAACATCTCCAACTATTAGAGAAATGCAAATTAAAACTACACTGAGACTTCATCTCATTCCAGTCAGAATGGCAATTATCAATTATACAAGTAACAATAAATGTTGGTGAGAATGTGGGGGGGAAAGTGGGGAAAATTGTACACTCATACAATTGGCAAATTAGTGCAATTACTATGATAGGAAGATTCCAGTTCTCCCACTCTTCAGCGTATACCTGAAGTGCTTAAATCAGCACACTACAGTGATGGAGCCACTTCAATGTTTATAGCAGCTCAATTCACAATAGCTAAGCTATGGAAACAGCCTAAGTGCCCTTCAACAGATGAATGGGCAAAGAAAATGTGGTATATATACACAGTGAAATATTACTCAGCCAAAAAGAAGAATGAAATTATGGCATTTGCTGGTAAATGGATGGACCTGGAAACTATAATGCCAAGTGAAATAAGTCAATCACCCCAAAGACAAAGACTGAAGGTTCTTTCTGATATGTGGATGCTGACACACAATAAGTGGAGGGAGGGAAAATTAATGTTCATTGGAGTAGAGAAAGGGGAAGGAAGGGAAAGGAGGGAGGATGGGAATGGGAAAGGCAGTAGAATGAATTTGACATAACTTTCCTATGTTCATATATGAATAAAGGACCAGTGAAACTCCATATAATGTAAAACCACAAGAATGGGATTCTAATTAGAATATGTTATACTCCATGTATGTATAATATGTCAAAATACAAATACTCCATGCATGTATAATATGTCAAAATACACTCTACTGTCATGTATATCTAAAAAGAGAAAATTTAAAAAGAAAAAAAGGGAGGAAAATATTCTCAATCAAAACCTATCATATTATTTAACTTTAAGATACCTGTTAAAACTTTAAAGTATTGCTTCCCTTTGGCAAATTGTAGCTGACTAGATATACCTATTCAATTTAATTTTTTCACAAAACTTTACTAAGATAAAAAATTTATCTTAAAATAATACAGGCAGATACTAGGACAAAAGAAAAGGAAATTATGTTAATAAAACTGCCAAAGAAAAACTGAAAACTATTTTAAGCAACTCAGAAAATTGAATTTTATGTCAACTCAAAATTTCTAAAACCTCAGGAATTTAGAAACATCTTGATGGCTTTGGAAATAAAAGCTCATTATATATTGGCACAAAGAATGTTTAAGAAACTGTGACACTATTAGATATCCTTCCTTCCTCCATAAGACACACTCAAAATAGCTGGTGAACCAGTAAAAAATAAAAGAATAAAATAAAGAATAAAAGTCCAACAGTTTATTCTCTCATGAGAGTAACACAAAGAATTACTTGACATAGGGTACCTGAGGCCAGGGAGTGGGGCATAGTTCTACACACAGCAACATTAAGTGAAAACATATATGGTTATGTTCCATCCTCCAACCCTCTTCCCCAGTAGATAACCAGAAATCTATAAAGTAGGTTGGTAACTCCAGACCGCCATCTGCAGGGATTCCAAACAGACTGGGATGAAAAACCCACAATGAGATCAAGGGCCCCAGTCAATCAAGCCATCTTTTCCATTTGTACTTTGCAAAGCCAACCATTGACCTTTTCATGAACAGATCGTGGAGAACTATCATAAAATATGAACAAACAGAAAGAATGATCAGATAGCTGAGGGAATTCTCTTTCATCAAAGAGAAGGATCAAAACCTAGCAATAGAGAAAAGGCTATCTGAAAAGAAATCATGCAGAGAAATAAAACCTTAATAATTACAAAATTACCATTATAGTACCTCTGAATTATATTTTTATAGTATCTTTAGTAAGAAAAGGGAAGATATTGCATCTTTGAAATGAGAACAGGAGGTTGTTTTAAAAAAATATTATGAAAAGCAGGGCAATTGGGACTGGGAATATATCTCAGTGGTAGAATGCTTAGCAAGGCCCTCAGTTACATTCCTAACACTTCAAACAAGAAAGGAAAAAGAAAAGGAAACAGAAAAGAAAAGGGAAATTTTGGTGGGAATGCAAAACAATATAGCCACTTTGGGAGACAGTTTTGCAGTTTCTTATAAAACTGCACACTCTCGCTGTAGAGCGCTTGCCTCGCATGCGTGAGGCCCTGGGTTCGATCCTCAGCACCACATACAAAGCAATAAAGACATTGTGTCCATCAACAACTAAAAAAAAATATTTAAAAAAAAAAAAAACTGCACACTCTCTTGCCATCTGATCCTGCAGTCACAGTCCTTGTTATGTATCCAAAGAACCTAAAAATTTATGCCCAGGTCTCCTATAAACCTGCACATGGATGTTTACTGCAGCTTTATTCATAATTTCCCAAACTTAGAAACAATCAAGATGTCCTTCAGTAGGTGAATGGATAAAAAGGAAAACAAAACACTCTTTGGTACAACCAGACAATCAGGATAAATGCATATTGCTAAGTAAAAGTAGCCAATCTGAAATGGCTACATTCTGCATGGTTCCAATTATATAACACTTTGGAGAAGACAAAATTACAAAGACAGAAAAAGGTCAAAAACAGCCTGAGATTAGTGAGGAGCAAAAGATGAATTAGTAGAACACAAGGCAGTGAAAATATTCTGAATGTTAAGGCAGTGAATGTTACTATCTATGCCAATATACATTGGCCCAAACCCTTAGAATGCACACCACCAAATGTACTAATGTAAGCTATGGGCTTTCTGTGATTGTGAGCAGTCAATGTATATACATCAGCTGTAACAAGTATCCCGTTCTGGTCAATGTGGATAATGGGGGGTGGGGAGGATTATGCATGTATAGGGTAGGGTCACAAGGAAAATCTCTGTACCTCACTTCTGCCATTCACCTGAAACTTCTCTTAAAACATAAAGCCTTGAGAAAAGTCAAGAAAGAGCTCTTGTGAGTTAAAATTAAGTTGTGTAAAATTCAGTAAACATGTTGGATAATATAAGTAGGGAAATTCAGTAAACATCATAGACAGTAAGATTAGGAAATTTCCCATATAGAAAAATAAAGCCGAATACATGCTAAGAAAAATAGGAGGTCCATTTGAGAGATCTAATTCTCAAAAAGGAATTTCAGTTAAAGTAAAAAGCATTAAAAGAGTAGAACATCATTTTTTAAGTTTTTTAAAGAAGTGTCTCAAAATTGAAGGACACAAATTTCAAATTCAAAAGACGGATAAAGCACTCAACACAGTACATTTGAAAAAAAAAATCAAATCAAGCCTAACATTGTAAATATCACAGTTCTGGGAACAACTATATCTGAAGTTTTCAGAGAATAAAAATGTCAGGTACAAAAGATGAAGAATAAAAATGTCTTTGTATTTCTCAGTGGCAAAACTGAAAGCTTGCCAACAATAAAGAAAAACTTTTAAAATTCTGAAGAAAAATGTATTCTAACCTTCAATCTAGAAAAATTATCTATTACAAATGAGGGTTGAAAAAATGTGCCTTCCTTCTACCTTTTCTCAAGAAGCTACCTGAAGGAGCTGTAATAAAATAAAAAGGTAACTCAGTGAAAAGGTCCCAGCATCCAGGACATAGGGATCCCAGCCAGGAAGGAGCCACAGGACATCCTCAGGATAGTAGCGAGAGTACAGAATGGCTGCTGGGAAGCCCACTGAACACCATAGCAGGCCTGAAGTCTCTTGGGGAACTTTCTTTAAGAATATGGAACATATGTATTTTAATGAGATTTAGACGTTTGTGGGAAAGTGGGGCTCTATGCTGACAATTTTCATAGGAAACTATACAAACGAAAACAAGGCAATTGACTTTGGGGATAACAACACATGCATAAAAAAGAAAAAACGAAAACATAAATGTATGCTAGGCAGTTCAACTATGGATAGCATTTATATAAGACAATAATGTACATAATAAATATTGATTTAAACATAATTGTATTGAGAAGAGTGGAGATAAGGCAATGTTTGTGTGTGTGTGTGTGTGTGTGTGTGTGTGTGTGTGTATGCTGCCAGAAATAGGAGATGAATTTAAAAATCTCTTCCCATAGAAAGAGTGTCAAACACTGAAAAGTTGAGAAGTGGAAATATAAGCATACTATATATAGAGAAAACAAAAATAAAAACCAGAAGAAACATTTAAATGTCAAATCCTCTGTGAAATAGAATATCGGGATGTGTTTACAGTATTTTTTAAAATAATAAACCTTGTACAAGTATTTTAAACTATTTAGGTACATAATATTGATGCAATAAAAAACTAAAATAAAAAGGGAGACTTCTAATGTCTTACAGTACATCTTAGAAAATGTTCCTGTTGAAGGTCATGTGACTCTGGAAGAAAAGGTGAGGTTGTTTTTCTAGGGAGCTGTGCACCAGAAGCCTAGGTGAGGGCCCTGAAGGCTTTTCTTTATTTTCACATCATACCAAAAAGCTCTAACTTCTGGAAAGAAACAGGAATTGGTAGTTGCCACGGACTGATTCTTTATCCCATAATGAGAATCACCATTCTGCCAAGCTTCTGCCTTTTTTTAACAGACACCATCTCATTCATTCTTGTCATAATTTATTAAGGGATATTTTAAGCTGCATAATCATGTATCACATGGAATAGTGGAAAGTGTTCTGAACTAGAGATCAGCAAAGCACTATCTTCTAAAATGGCTTACATCATTCCTTAGAATGGGTTATGCTCTTATAACAAACTACTCCAATATCAGTGACTTGACAATGAATATAGTAACAACTATAATAATCTATTTAGCTATTACTATATGTCAGATACTGTCATGCACCTTACAAATTTCTCATGAGAACAATATGATGAGCTAAGCACTGGTAAGAAGAAATGAAATCTCAGATCCTTTCCTCAAAATCTGCCTTTAATAAGGCCTTCCACATCTCAGAAAATGACTATCTCTTGAGTTACTCAAACCAAAACCTTATTTTCTTTTTCACTTATCTCACAGCTAATCCAACAGAAAACTCCATTGCCTCTACATCAAAACACACAAGTTATTAGCTACTTATGATGACCTCATTTGCTACCCCCTCAATCTGAGCTGCTCTCATCTTTTACCTGGATTGCTTCCATAGTCAGACTAGTCTGCCCATCTTCATCCTTGCTACTATATTGTCCATTCTTCATGTAGCAATCAATGTTATAACTGAAAAACCTACATCACATCTGACCTCCGCTCAAAATCTATGGATTGACAATGACCTTTAGTGATTTGTCCTCAGTGGTTCTGTTTCTCCTTCTTACCACTTTATTTATTTATTTATTTATTCTAATTAGGTATACATGACAGCAGAATGCATTTTGAATTATTGTACACAAATGGAACACAGCTTTTCATTTCTCTGGTTGTACACAATGTAGAGTTGCACCATATGTGCAGTCATACATGTATCTAGAGCAATGATGTCTATCTCATTCCACCATCTTTCCTGCCCCTACATTCCTTCCACTCCCCTCCTTACCCTTTGACCAAAGTTTCTCCATTCTTCCCATGCCCCTGCCCCCATTATGGATCAGCATCCACTTATAAGAGAGAACATTTGGTCTTTGGTTTTTTTGAGATTGGCTTACTTCACTTAGCATGATATTCTCCAACTCCCTCACCTCCAGCTGCTTTCTCTCCAGCCTTCTTGGTATACCCGAAGTACACAGCTTTTCTCATACATAAAGACTTCCACTGACTTCTCCTTTATTGAATGTGCTTTGTCCAGATATTTGGCAATCAACTTCTGTTGTAGACTGAGTGTTTGTGTTCCCCAAAATTTATATGTAAATCCTTTTCCCAAGATGGGACTAATGTGATGGGATTAGTGCTCTTGTAAAAAGTAGAAGATATCTGTACCCTCAGTCCCCTGCCACATTCATATTGAGGAACTTTGTGAATACACATCAAATCATGAAGAGGTCTTTACTATGAGATGAATTGGCCAGCACCTTGATCTTGGACTTACTAACTTCCAGAATTAGAGGAAATAAATATCTATTATTTAAGCCAGTTGGGCTATAGTATTTTGTTATAGTAGAGTTGACCATGACAAATTCTTTAACCCTTCTAATATGTGCTCACATATAACCTTTTCAATTAGGCCCATTCTGATCTCTATTTAATATTGCATTTGGACTTATATCAACCCCCAGATTGTCTCTTTCCTTCATTCTTACACTTACCCTTAGCATTTAGCACCTTCTTTGAATAGAGAAAGTACTTATGCTCTCACACTTGAATGCAAGTTCCAGATGGCACAGATATGAATTTGTTTGTTCACTATGATTTATTAAACTCCTAGAACAGAGCCTAGCAGTTAATAGGTGCTAAATCATAGCACCAATATCTTGGTTACTTTTTTTAGAGGGATGGAGGGGATTGAACCTGGCGTCTAATGCAAGTTTAGGACATGCTCTACCACTACTGAGTTATAAGCCAGCCTTATATCTTGGTTCTTAACACTGTTGTCCAGTAGAAGTGAAAAGACTAGCAAGATATGACAACCAAATGCAATGTAGAACCCTAGACCAGAAAAGGATGATATGCAAAAACTGGTAAAATATGAACAAAGAGTGGATTTTATTAATTATTGGTGCATTTTTCTAGTTTGATGAATTTACCATGGTCATATGTGATGGTATTTTGAGGAGATGAGTTAAGGGTACACAAGAACTTTATACACTGTCATCATAACTCTGTGTAAGTTCAAAATTATTTCAAATTAAAAGCTTTCCAAAGGAAATGCATCAGTATTTGTTAAATGAATTAATTTTATCTATAAAGTTAAGAAGTTTAACTGAATTTCTGATCTGCCAATTTTAAAATAAATCCATGAAACAGATGTGAAAATTTATAATCTTTTCGTTTTAAAAGTAGAGGAGAAGCAACCTGGGACAATTCTGTTAGCACTCTCATTCCAAAAGAGTCAGTAATTGACAGTTGATCAAAATAATTTTGTGTAGTAGACAGCGTTTCTGATTGATTGGACTGAGATAAATAGATACTTTGGCACTAATTAGACAATTAAATTGAGTAAATCTTTGGTAAAATAAATACATGGGTAATTAAAGAACATACATTGTGAATAGGAGAACATTTTGAAAATAATACAATTAACTCACTGGTAGAAAGCTTGAATGCTCTGAAAATTTGATGGCTCTGGAAATATTTGTTTTGTTTATTTAATGATATAAAAGTTGCACACAAGATTTTCACTTGTGATGTCTGAAGTTGGTCTAGGTGTGATTAGAAAGAGGAGAGAGAGACAGCATTCCTCTTGCAAAGTTTCAGTGAACTTGAGTCACGATGTGGAATGGAAGAGTTCTTTCTACACATTCCATGTACAGAAAGAGTTGGCCTTGGTGGAAGGCATGATGTATGTTCATTTGGTCCTGACAAACTTCAACTCTTTTCAGATATCTCAGGTTACCAGTAACACATCTGCTAAATTTTCACTTCCTCTGGGGGCCAGTGTTGAACATTCCATTGAGTTAAAAATGTTTCCTTTTAAATTTGTTTTTTTTCTGTTATGTTTGATAGCATGTATTAAAATGCAATTTTTGAGAAAAAAAATGTTTCCTTTTTAACCTTAAAATATTAAAACCTTTGGAATTCCCAATTTTATTTTAATTTTTCTCAGAATGTTCCATAATTTGGATTTCTATAAAACTCCAGCACTCTTATCATTACAGCTAGGTGTTCTGTTTGTTTAGTACCTACATTTATTAGAATTTATGACCTAGTAGATATAAACTCAAAAACATATGGAAAAACTTATTATGAGAGGTCAAGTGATAATTTAAAGATGTCCCAGAAAGAATTCCTCATGGGAACACAACTTCAATCTGGATTCTCGAGTTATTCAGTATTCTTTATTCATATTGCTTAATTAAAAACAACTTTCCTCATTCAAGTGACTAAAATTGGTGAATAATAATTTTGAACTTTTACCTCTTGTGCTGTATAATTTTGAAACATGAAATCTTAACATGTATAATACAAACTTTCACAATAGAAAACTAAATGTAACTTCTTACTTTTCTTTAACTCTACAAATATAGACATTTTTATTGTGACACATAATGTCCACATAGTATTAATAATTCTTTTTTGATATTAATAATTCTGATATATTAGTATACTACTTATGTATCCAAGGCTAAGTATTCTGTGTCCATCATCATATTTATCTTCATAACATTGTTCAGATAAAGAAACAGTTCATAAATTCTCAGTACCCTACCCACAGTGGCACAGTGCCTGCATGGTAAACTCAGATCCAAACTGAGCTCAACTAATTCTATGGCCAGAGTTAACATTGCCACAACTGTCACACAAATAAAGACTTAAAAACATGGAGAAGGAAAATGGAAGACAATGGGATACTATCTATATGGACATATATACATATAGATTATATGTACATATATGCATATGTATGTATTATCTAAACATAATATGAAGTTGGAGATGGATATGTATATTTCTCATGTTTTTCTGGTTTATTTTTGCCTAGTGACAGGTGATAGGTAAATATGAGCTCAAATCATTAATTAGAAAAACAATGCCAAACTATATATATTTATATCAGAAATTCTGATTTGACATAGGTTCTGTCCTAACAGGCAATATAGAATAGTCACTGTGATTCTGAATGAAGAGACTTGTATTTCATTGGTTTTACTGATTTTATATGCCAAGATTTATGACAAGCAGAAAAAGCATGAAAGAAAAGTGATACCATATGTAAGTTGTTTCAGGAATCTTAGCCAACCAATGGAGAAACTAACAAAAACAGAATGGGCAAATGTAAGCCTAAGAAGAGTGAGCAGGGAGGGCACTTCTTTTTTTAAATAGTTTTTAAATTGTAGATGAACACAATATCTTTATTTTTATGTGGTGCTGAGGATTGAACCCAGTGCCTCACACATGTGAGGCAAGCACTCAACTGCTGAGCCACAACACCAGCCCAGAAGGGCACTTCTTAGTGACATATGACTATCTAATAACTGTGTTCCACATTACACAGCATTTGTAGCCCTTTATTTCATTATGCCCAACATCACTTTTGTGAAATATGCATGGCTTTAGTAGTAAATAATATTATATGGCTAGTGAGTAAAGAAACTGAGTAGGAACTAATTCTTGATTGCTTTTCCTAATGCCAGGCAGCCTTACTGACAGCATTCATAACTAAATCTCAGTGAAAAAGTAAAGAAACAAATTTTTCAAATTTTCCTTCTGCCCCATCTCTCTGACTCTGTGCCAGAGAAGATTCTCTGTTTTTAAGGGCTCATGTGATAAGATGGGTTATCCAGATAGTGCTGAATGAACTCCATATCTTAAGGTTTTCTACTGCACATGTGGTATAGCATAACATATTCCCAGGGGCCAGGGTTTATGGCATAGATATTTTGGGAACCTCATTGTGTCAGTCACATCATCATCCTTTCACTTATTATTCTGTAATATTTGTAGCAGTATTGTGAGTAATTAATGAGCAACTATGAAAAATTCCTAGGATAATTAAAACTAAAAATATTTCAAGATACAGGAAAAATCAAATCACTGAGATCCCTTACCATATACCAGAATTATTGGTGGCCCAATGGACCTTTATGTTAATGATAAAATAGAACTACTTTTAGTTCATTAAAAACAGATTGTTCTTTTGGAGGGAGGATCTCTAGAAAAGAATAGAATTTTGTAAAATATAAATCCTCATAAATGTTTTGAACTTAAAAAACTCAGAGACAAAATGTAGGTCCAACGGAAACTCATGATTTTCCAAGGACTAAACTTTGGTTAAAATAATCAGCCATTTGGAAATGACATCACTGTGGTTAAAACATGTCCACACACTTTGTGAAGTGATGAAATAATTGATTCTCTCCATTCAATTTATCTATCCATTCAACTTATTGTAGAGTTTTATAGTTAGAGTGAACATTACTGTGCAATTTATTGAATGCACAAGTATTGGCATAGAGTAAGGTACTTAACTTTATAAAATATGATGTAATAGCAATAATAATTGTTCACATTTACTGAGTTCTTTCATTTACTTTAACAATTTATGAGGCACATGGCATGCATCTTTATCACTTCGAGCTTTCACATACCATTCAAGGTAGGTAGTAATGGTATGACTGTTTTTATGAGAAATGTAAAATTCAGTGAGGTCACGGGAAGCAAACTTAATCTGTGCCTGACGCTTTTTACTTTTTTTTTTTTTTGGTACCAGGGATTGAACTCAGGGGCACTCGACCACTGAGCCACACCCCCAGGCCTATTTTGTGTTTTATGTAGAGACAGGGTCTCACTGAGTTGCTTAGCGCCTCGCCGTTGCTGAGGCTGGCTTTGAACTCGCGATTCTCCTGTCTCAGCCTCCCTAAGTGCTGGGATTATAAGCGTGAGCCACCGCGCCCGGCTTACTCTTAATATTGACCCTGTAGCATACAATGTCAAGGTGTTATGGTTTAGATATGAGGTGTCTTCCAAAAGCTCATGTGTGAGACAGTGCAAAAAAGTTTAGCAGTTGATCAGGTTATGAAAATCTTAACCTAAGCAGTGCATTAATCCCCTTGAAATGGATTAACTGGGTGGTAATTGTAGGCAGGTAGGGTGTGACTGGAGAAAATAGGTCACTAGGGGCAATCCTTTGGGGTATACATTTTGTCCCTGATGAGCAGAACTCTTTCTGCTTCCTGGATGCCATGTTCTGAACTGCTTTCCTCCTCCACTGCCTTTTGTCATGATGTTCTGCCTAACCTTGGGCCCAGATCAACAGAGTTGGCCATCTGTGGACTGAGACCTCTGAAATCATGAACACCAAATAAACTTTTCCTCCTCTAAAATTGCTCTTGTCAGTTCTTTTGGTCATAGCAGCGAAAAGGTTGACTAAACCTCAAGGAACGGGGAACAGTTGCCCTTTGTTGTCATGTTGTGTCTCTGTTACAGGGAAGAAGGAACTTCTACCCACATTCTCTCCATAATGGGAGATGGAGGAAACAATCCCAGCTCTTCTTTACCTTTTACTAGAATGTCGCATGCAAAGGGAGAAGTTGATATGCTTGCTTGGTTGGAAGCTCCAGTCACTCACGTATGATGAGTCATTGTGAGTTCATCATCATGTGTTGAAGTTCAACTGCTCAAGGCAGGTAGTATGGGTGTCTCCATTTTTTTTGAGAAATGTGAAATTCAGTGAGGTCAGGTGTGTTGGATGCACCATAAACTTAATGTGTGCCTTACTCTTCTCTCATAAGATTGACCCTGCAGAGTATAATGTCAAGGTGCTATGCCCTCTTGCCCTGCTCTCCACTATCGAAATGAATGCTTGGCAATGCTAAGAGAAGCACATCTTGGGAAACAAGTCAATTCTTTCTCTCTCTTTCCACATGGCAACCAGGTGCAGGCTTGGGCATGAAGCATAGGATCTAGGCTAGCTTGATGGAGAGAAACCCTTTGGCCCTTGCTATCTACCTGCTACTCCTTCTCTAATACTTGTGGTTGTATTTCAGATTAGTCTTTCCTCACATTACAGTGGTTATGATCTTACAAGAGAAGTGTTTAAAGAAGTGGGCACAAAATAGAGAAGGAAACGAGATCTGAGAGTTCATTGACACCTCCTAAGTATAAATCATAGACACATATTCAGCTTTCACTAGAGAATTTCAAATTACAATATCAGAGCTTTGCCAAATTTTTAATAAAATTAGTTCTGGGTTTCCATCTGCTTTTCCAATTTGCTTTATATATCAACTACTTCAGCATAGAAGCAAGTGGAAGGAGAGGTAAGTCATGTACTTGAACAGATTTTTCTTTTTTAAGACATACAATGTCCTACTATACTATATCAGTTTTCATTGTACACACACCAGCCTCTGTTATATAAAAGATAGCATTCATTTTCATATGAAATTAGAGGCAAATGCTAACCCAGTCCAGGGTTCCTCTCATTAAAATTTCTAAGAGTTGTGTCCATACATGATCTTCTTGCATGTTCCCATCATATTTATGCTAATGCCTCCCAATGTGTGCTATCTCTAATGGATGTTGGTAGGTATCATTCATGTGAAAGACATGTTCACAAGCAAGTAAATCTGGGCTATGAAGTGACGAGAAATAGAGTGGGTGGATAGGCCAGTTCTCTTCTCCCTGCTCGAATTCTCATCTATGAAAACTGATCTTTTCCACAACCCTTACAAACTCCATGTGTCCCCTACATACCAGGATGGACAGTTGACCTACAATGGTTCTACACTTTCTCTGGAATATTTGGAAGTAGACAGTGAGAGGCTGAGTTAGGTAAACTCAGATGGGAGTTGGAACCAAACAACAACATATCCTGGGACAGAGTAGTCTCTTTCCCAAACTCATATGTGAAGGAGGGACGAGCAGAGTTAAAAGGAAAAGCTTGTCTGTGCAGAGAAACAGGAAAACAGCAGATTTATATGGAGGAAAAGACACCTCCATTAGAGGTGGAGGAAATAGCTTCAGTTTTTTACTTTTCAGTGCTAATCTCATGTGGCAAATTTGGACTTTATGCACTATTCCTGGTGTTCTGTGATATTGCCTTTTTTTATCTTCTCAATTCCTTTTTATTTTTATCAACTTAAGTGACAGCCAAAGTGTTGTGCCAAACATAGAAAATCCATGAAACCCTGCTTGCTACAGAGTTTCTCAGTGCCTTTATATGATAATATGCTTGGTTTATCTCCAGTGGTGGGGGCGCAGGATTGTAGACTTCTGTGACCCAATTTTGCCAGACGTGGAACTCAATGTGAGAAATACTAATCTAACTAGTTAATTCGTCTTCTGTCTATGCATGTGTGCTTCTACGGTGTGTTTCATTGAATTCGTGCAAGCATTGGCATTGGGACTACAATTTAGTATTCTACTAGACTAAAAAAGTCCCTGATCACAAGCTCTCCTAACTTATCAATAATATCCCTGTGAATATCCAGGAACACAAGTAAACTTATTAAAATACTGAAAAGAATAGGACTGACAACATAATGCCACAATTTTCAAGAATCTTACACTCAAACTGTAGTAAAGAAGTCAATGAAAAAGAGATAAAATGCACCATTTTTGCTAAGATGCTCTCTGAAAGCCCAGTCAAAAGTATTTATAATATCTTAGGCTGGGCTCAGCGGCACATGCCTATAATCCCAGTGGCTTGGGACGCTGAGATAGGAGGATTGCAAGTTCAAGGCCAGCCTTAGTAACTTAGTGAGACCCAAACTCACAATAAAAATAAATAAAAATTTAAAAATTAATAAAGACCAGAAATGTGGCTCAGTGGTTAAGTGCCTCTGGGTTCAATTCCTGGTACTACAAGAAGAAAATAATAATAATCTCTTGGATGTCCTACTCAAAACTAAACTCACAAATCTAAGAAATATATATTTCTCACAAATCTAACAACGTAAAAAATGATAATGGCCCATTTAAGCACTAAATTCCTGTTTTGTTGTTGTTAGGCAGAAAAGTATTCTCATCCTTCCACCTTTATTATTCAGAGGATGGAAAGAGGTACAGGTGCATTGTATCTCAGAAAATGTAGTCTTCACAAATTATATTTCTGTGGATAAGGTGACGCTAATAAATAAGCATACTAAAAGCAATATATTGTATATAATTCCATTCAAACATCTAAGAATTCTGTAATGTTATCTGGAAGAGCTGTAGCAAAAGAAAGTTTGCTAAGCACTAGAAATCAGGATAGATATTGCCCAATTTGTCTGACTCCTGGTAAATCTGAAGGGGACTTGACCAGTACAGAAGTGGCTAAAAATACACTTAAATTCAAAAATTCCTGTTAGCAAATACTGAGATTGGGGTTTAACAGACAGAAACAAGGAAAGAGGCCACGAAACTCAAAGAGAGAATCCTTTCTATTACTGTTTTTTTTTAAATTTCTTTCCCCTTGTTTTGACCCTTTCTTTGAGTTTCCATCTCTGTCTATATTACTCATCTGTCTTTTTAGTGTCTGTTTTTCTTTTATTAGAAACTTTACAATATTTTTTATTAGAAACTATTGGCATTGTTTACAATCCCTGCCTGATTTCAACATTTGTGTCATATCTGAGTCTGGTTCAGTATTGCTTTGACTCTTCAGACATTTTTTTTTCTGACATTTCAGTGTGCCTTGTGATTTTTTCTGTTTTTGAAGAAGCTGGATATGTCGTATTGGGTACTAGAAATGAGGTAAATCAGCTCTTGGTGTGAATATTTATGTTAACCTGTCAAGGAGTTGGTCTGGACTTGATGTTTGCAGTACCTTTAGGTCACACTTTCCCAAGTGTCTCTGTTTCTACCTGTCCTTCTGACTTTGAATTTTCCTAAGACCTTCTCATGAAGAGTCTATTGGTGTGGAGCTTTTAAAGCTATAATCCGCCGTTATTATACCAGAGTTGTCTGGTTCAGTGGTAAGGTATACAGGTGGTAGAGGGAGAGCATTCTAAAAGCCTCTCATGAAATTGCAGACTCTAGTGGATCTGTATCTGTGGGCTGTGATTTTCACAGGCATTTCTCTAGTGCTGTATTTCCCTCCCCTCCCTTACTTTCTTTCCTGGCTGTGATGCTCCTCATCTATATCCTTGACTTGGTTCCACTCTTCCCTGCCCTGGCCAACCCCATAGGTGAAATAGGAAGCGGGAGTGAAAGGAATCCCTTCCCTCAGCTGAGGCAAGGCTTGTGATATCATGGGCCCTGGAGAGAGCGAGTGAACATATCTGTTATGGAAAAGGATTTGGGCACATGTCCCAATGGCTATTCTTCCAAATCCCCTGCGAGAACCATGAGGGAATTTTTCTCAGATCTCCAAAAGAGAACCTGGAAGGACTCCTATGGTGGTTCTCCTAAGATTGTAACCCCAAGGGAATTCTCAGTTTTCTACTATTCTAAACCTAGCCTTCATTAATTAATTATTAAAACCACCATTTAAGCGTCCATACCAGTTTATCGCTCTAGCAGCTTCTGCGGAAGGTAAGCAAATCATGGCTATGAATCTCTGTATTTACCTGTCTCTCTGAATTTTTGAATTGTGCTCTGATCTGTGACCTCAGTTTTCTGATACGTGTAGGAAATGTTACTGGTTTTCAGTTTGTTGGCTTTTAAAAATTTTTTTCTTGTTGAAAGAATGCAAATGGCAACTTCTGAGCTTTTTACATGAAACCAAAAATCCAATATGCTCTGCTTTCAGAATATCTGCCTGGGAATAAAGGACGCTTTTCCTATTATGCCAGTGTAAAATTCTGGACAAATAAAATTGAATGGATTTGCTTTGGCAGGACACAGCTCATGAAGCAGAAATACCAAGGCAAGTGAATCTAACTATGCTTATTTATCAATGCATATAAAGATCATACTTCAAAAAGTAGATGATTATTTGCATTAGAGAAGGTTAAAATCATTATCTGACTGAAATAAAGACTTTTTTTCAACTGGACATTCTTATATTGTATTAAGGAAATACAATCCAATCAGAAAACCTTAACATTATGCTTGTTAAATTGTAGATGGAACAGAAAGAAAGATGAATTACTACTTGAAGCACTTCAAGCAAGTGGAAGAAAAGGATATAAGATGACCAAACCCTTAGGACTCAAAGAGATGAAATATTCCATAATTAATAATAAAACTGGGGCAATGTTCCACAGGAAGATTGGAAATTGTTTCATTATGAATTTGAATTGAATATCAATTTTTGCAATTATTGCTTTGTTAGTATTTATTCTTTTTTTCTAGTGTTGGGGAGATGAGAACTGTAAGTGTCCATGTAGTGAATGTAGTTTTTTGTTTGTTTTTTGGTTTTGGTACTGGGGATTGAACTCGGGGACACTCAGCCACTGAGACACATCCCCAGCCCTATTTTGTATTTTATGTAGAGACGGGGTCTCATTGAGTTTCTTAGCACCTTGCCATTGCTGAGACTGGCTTTGAGCTCCCGATCCTTTTGTCTCGGCATCCCAAGCTGCTGAGATTACAGGCATGCTCGACTGTGCCCAGCGTGAATTCAGTTTTGATATAGCTCACATTGGATTTTCTCAAGAATAAAAACACAGAATGGCAATTATCAAGAATACAAGGAACAGTGGCTGGGGTTTTAATTCAGGAGTAGAGTGCTTGCCTAGCATGTGTGAAGCCCTGGGTTTGATCATTAGCCCTGCATAAAAATAAATAAAATACACATATGTGTCCATCAACAACTAAAAAAAAGTTGTTCTTTTTAAAAAAAGCAACGATAATGTTGGTAAGGATGTGGGGGAAAAGGATATGCTCATACATTGCTGATGGGATTGAAAATTGATGCAACCAGTATGGAAAGCAGTATGGAGATTCCTCAGAAAACTAGGAATGGAACCACCATTTGATCCAGCCATCCCACTCCTCAATTTATACACAAAGGACTTAAAATCAACAAACTACAGTGATGCATCCACCTCAATGCTTAAAGCAGCTCAATTCATAATAGTTAAGCTAAGGAAGCAAACTAGGTGCCCTTCAACTGATGAATGGACAAAGAACATGTGGTATATGTACCCAGTGGAATATTATTCAGTCATAAAGAAAAATAAAATGATGGCATTTGCTAGTAAATGGATGAAACTGGAAACTATCATGCAAAGTGAAATAAGCCAATCCCCAAAACCAAAGGCCAAATATTTTCTCTGACATGTTGATGCCAACACACAATAGGTGAGAGGAGAATAGAAGTTCATTGGATTGGATGGAGGGAATGAGAGGAAGGAGAAATGAGAGTGGGAAGGACAGTGGACTGAATCAGACATTGCTTTCCTATGTTCATAAATGAATACACTACCAGTGAAATTACACATTATGTACAATCACGGGAGTGGCATCGTGATTGGAATAAGTATACTCCATGTCTATATAATATGTCAAAATGCATGCTACTGTCATGTATATCTAAAAAAAAAAAAAAAAAACCAGTTAAAAAGTGGAGGAAAAAAAGAATTTAAATACCAATAATTCAGTTCCTCAGGAAAATTATTTGATTTGAAATTGAGGGAGTTTTGATAATATTTTAACATCAAGTTAAAATTAAAAAGTAAGTAAGTTGTACTTACTTGGAAAAAGTAACTCAGAATATGTGAAGCACTGAGAACCGGGGAGATAAGATTGAAGATGATAGTTTTGCTAAAACCACTTTCTAAATGATGTGCCATTCAAATTTGTGTTAATTGTTGCATCAATTAATGGAACGCAGGAACTTGCCAATGCTAGGAAAATACTGTACCACAGAACTACATCCCCAGCCCCCACATTTTAATATTATTACAAGTTTTTTATTCAGAAAGGGAAGTCACTGAGCTTTTATTACAAGCAATCACTACTAGGAAAGAAAAGGGATAGGGGTTGGACTTGGGTAATCTTATTTTCTTTCCCTTTATAAAATTTGAGTTTCTAAATTATTCTAAAGAAATTTTTAAAACGGTTAGGGAGCTAAATAAAATCATCTTCTAATGCAACATAATCAAAGCACTTCTAATTCAATAAAATTAGAATACTGAAAGATGAAAACCAAGGATTCGTTCTTGCGACCTTTCATGATATTTAGGCATCTGGCTTTTTAGATCAAGCAATCAACATGCTAATTAAAACTATATTTTTTGCGAATGTCAAAACTGTCATCTGCATTTTCAATGTTATAATTGTGTAAGATTAAAAGAGAGATTGCACATCAATGAATTCAGCAATATAAAATTAATTCAGGACTATGTCGTGAAGACAAAGGCCCTGCAATCAAAAGTGTGTGGGTAAATTCAAGTGGGACTGCAATTTGCAGATGCAAAATCCAGCCTATTGGACTAAAAGTACCTGGGTAGCCAACACAGCATGAGTGACTTAATGAGACTCAAGGGCACTGCTGTAGAACCAGTGCTTCACAAAGAATTATCCAATAGCTTTAAGCCCATTTCTAAACAGTCCTACTCAGTAGGTACAGTTGAAGCCCTTGAGTTTGCACTAACAGGCTCCAGATCATGCCTGTTGGCGACAACTTCCCACAGTGTTTCTACATGTCTTCTAGCAAACTCCTCCTCCTGGGATATTTTTTAATGGTGTTTTTGTAGCAAATAGGCCTGCAGATGGTGCCTCCCTCCAGAATAGAGGGCATATTTGGTTTTTGCCAAGAATTATAAAGTTGAAATACGTTTCCTTGCTCTTATAGGACAGGTGTCCTGGCTCAGAATTGCTCAAATGTGACACAGACCTACTGGGCATTCTGCATCCCCCTGGACCACCTTCAATCACCCTTTGATACTTAGGGAAACCACACATAGACCCTTCACTTTGAAGTTCCTTTTAAAATCATGCTGCTTAAAGGTGAAGGTGTTATAACCATGAACTGAACTATATTATGAATACCCAGATTATATTTAATCCTTTAACTATAAAGACTAATTTCCAGAGATATCCATTTAGATAATAAAAATCAGATAACAGTTATTTCTGTATCATCTTAGCAATACAAAACATAATGCAAACCAATAAGTCTTCTTTGTCTCATGGAGACTGCCTTAGGACACTCTCATTTGTGCTCCCACAATCTCTAACTTTCTAAGTACACAGGAACAAATTATCAATTAGGACATTAATCACCTTTTACCACCAGCAACATGTAATTCAATCCAGACCCAGAGTCTCTCAGCTGTGCAACTTAGTATTTGACTTGGACAAAGTAGTTGTCAGTTTCCCATCTGTCAAATGGAGCTAATAATGGTTCCCCTCTATAATGGTTATAAGGATTTCAGAAAACAATAAAATGATAAAAGAGCACCCTGCACAGCATCCAGCTCATAGAAGAATATCCAAATGATTATTTTCAAAATTGCTATTTGACCTCTTTGCAACTAAATTAGAAATCACATCTAAAGCTGAAAAGTGGCTCATTTCTACCTTGGAAGAGGAGAATAAAGCAGGAATCACTGGGATGCAGTTACTCAAATCCTGCTTTGGGATCTGATCTGTGGCCTGTAAAACAATAGCGAAACCAAGGAAGCCCAAAACACTCTTGGTATTTGCTTTTTGGCTCTTCTCACACTCGTGGGATTACCAGGAAAGAAACGAGACTCCTCAGGCCAGCTGCTACATCAGCCACTTTGTAAAGATATCCCTTTCATCTTCTGAAGCCGGGAGACTGAGAAGATCTTCCTGAGCTGTTCATCTTTTATTCTCTCACTGCAAAGTTTTCCCATGGAGACATTAAGCTCTACATGACCTTGGACATCAATCTTTATTTAGTGTCTGTTGTTCTTCAAACGATGGTGCATTTATTCCCAGCTCTTTCCTTGGATATTGGTGGCCAAAGAACTGGGGAAGCTTCTGCCTGGATCCTTTATATGGACTGATATCTGCACTAATGAGGTCAGCATCTGTGAGAAACTGCTGTCTGGCTGCTCATACCCCTCCACACACTGGAGGAGTGGCCTCCCTCAATTTATCCTCAGTACTCCAATCAGTCCTAGGTACAGAAGAATCTTTCACAAATATCCTCCATTTCAATAATTACCCATGACCCAGTAAACTCATTTTGTGTACCAATGAGGCTCCCATAAGTGAAATCAGCCTTGCCTGCATATGCCTGATGAAACCAGCTGAATGCTGGGCTGAGTCCATGACTGGTAAAGATGGAATGGAAATCATCATCAAACTCTGTGTGCTTGTCCAAGAGTAGAGATGCTCTTGTAAGTTAATTTGTGGAAAATGTAATAAATAAATAAATAAATAAACAAACAAATAAATAAATAATTTATTTTTTATGCTGGGGATTAAACCCAGCGGCACTTAACCACTAAGCCATATCACCAGCTGTTTAAGTTGTTTAGCACCTCACTAAGTTGCTGAGGCTGGCTTTGGAATCCTGTTCCTCCCGCCTCAGCTTCCCGAGTTGCCTGGATTACAGGCATGCTGCCACCATGCCTAGAGAAAATGTAAAATTTTTTAATCTCATTTTTGAGAAAATTTCTGTTGAAACATTTCTATATTACACACATTATAGGCAAGAGTTGGGCATGGCATACCTGCCCATCTGAAATGCTGATGTGGCAGTAGCTCTACCTGATAACACCTCCAGGCCCAGGAGACTGGGCAGGGAAACTTACTCAGGCCTTTCAGACTATGTGTGGATGGCACTCAAACCCCACCCTAGATAATTAAGCACTAGGAATGTGTCAAAGCAGAGCAGCTAGGCACTCTTGCTCAGCTAATAAGGCAAGTCCTATATGATCCAGGGGACCCAGAGAGTCACTTTTCTTTTTTATTGTTAAAAAATTCCTCTTTGGTCTGGGCATGGTGGTACAAGCCTAAATCCCAGAGACTTGGGAGCCTGAGACAGGAGGATCTCAAGTTAAAGGCCAGCCTCAACAATTTAGCAAGACCCTGTCACAAAATAAAAAAAAACCAGGGACTAAGCTCAGTGGTAAATCCCCCCTGGACTCAATCCTTAGTATGAAAAAAAAAAAAAAAAAAAAACGAAAAAAACCCTTTTTCTGTTATTCTCCTTTTCCCTGCATTCTTAATTTATTCTCATGTGTGTCATACCAAAAGCTAGAAGGCTTCAACTTCCTACGTACCTTACTTTTGTAGAGGCTGTGGCATTTTGGTTGTTTGCCAACCAATCTTCAAAACAAGAGGAAGATTTGCTACAAGAATATTGCTCGAGTATGAGTGTTTTGTCCCCTCAAAATTCACATGTTGAAATCTTGCCCCACCAAGGTGTTGGTGTTAGGAGGCATGGGTTTGGGGAGGTGATTGGATCATTAGAGTGGATTCCCTCATGAATGAGATTGGAGGTGCTCTAGTGAAAGAAGTCCAAGGAAGTCCCCTCAGCCCTTTCACCCTTGTCACCAGACAGCTGTGAGGAAGGTCGCTATCAATGAACCAATCAGAACCAGACACTAAATCTGCCAGCACTTTGATCTTGGATTTTCTTGGTACTGCAAGAAATGTTTCTCTTGTTTAAAAGCCACCCAATTTATGGGCTTCTGTTATAGCAACCCAGATAGACTAAGACAAACATTATAACAACAAGGTTGCTGCTTACCAAAGCTGCAATATTGCCACTCACAAAGGCCACATAGGAACCTCCAAAAGAAGGTCACCTCTGGGAGGCTATCTGTTGGTTTAACCTCAATACTGACCGCTCCACGTTTGAAGATGAATGCCAACTAGAGCTGCTGCTTTTCACCGATGGCCATGATTTCTGCTCACTTCCCACCTTCATGGTAGCTGCCGGAAGCATTGTTGAAAGGCTGTAGTGAGGCACACTGTGGGCAGGCAATGATCCCTCACAGCCTTTCATTCTCCCAGGAGCTGCCCTCTTCCAAACAAGAGTCACATCTTCCATGACTCAGGCCAAGAACAGACGTGAGTGCAGGAGCTAGCTCCTTCTCCAGTGGGGTCCTGTGCATGGCTTCCAGTGGGTCAGGGCAGAAGCCGTTCTGAGCCGAGACCTCTCACTGCCCTTTACCTGAGTACAACCCCAATAAATTAGTGGAGGCTGAGTCCCTGCTCAGGCCCTTCCTCTGGAGCTATCAGCACAAGACAAGGCAAAGATTATCTTTAAAGGAAAACAATCTGGATATGCTATGAGATTTTGTTTCATTTTGATTCAGGGCTATTCTTTTGATTCATGCCAACTAAATCTGAATTTTAGACAAGTAGAAAACATAGGCTGTGATTTTTCAGCAGAATTGTGCTGTTGTTTCAAAATTATATTCCTAATTTTTAATATCACTGACACACAGAGGCAAATACTCTTTCCTGTTAATGCAGAGCTGTTAAATTCTTTATGCTTGAAGAAAATCATTTAATTTAGATAATCATGTGCAAGATAAGTTAAAATAGAATCCATGTTTCTCATTATGATTACACAACAAAAAATTTTCAATATGTCAAGGAAGGGAAAAACTCTGTCTCATACTATTTGTTGTCAGAAAAATCAGGTGACATGGTTTTGACCTTTATATTCTGGTTTCATTCCTGTCAATGTTAATATTTGTTCTGAGGAGGTGCATTAGGTAATTACTCCTTATCCAATTCCCAAAGCAGCAAGAATAGCCTGACACCCGTTAGTCAGAAGGGTAATGAGGATGCAGAGCCATCTATGGATCCAGGGCACAGCAATATGTACACTCTTCCACCCATTTACACTTCTGGGTTTGGAGAAGTAAACAGCGAAGAGACCATACAACGGTAAGGAAAAGAGGGACAATATCCTCATGCAACCTAGGATGGCATGTGATGCACAGACTCCACACAGTACTATCTACCTTGCCACTTTCTCTACTCTTCTTTACCCTTTTTTTCAAAGTAGCTTTAGAAAAATGACTTGCATTTGGAAAAAGAAATCCTCAATGGAAAGTTCAGCTGAAGAAAAAAAGGTTAGGATTTCAAGCAGGCCTTGTGTAGGTACAGGGAAAATGACCTCACAATTCTCTTACTACTCAAAAGTACTCTGACCCCCAGCATCGTATCTAGATAACGTCTCTGTGCCTCACTGACTAGTTACCTCTCTATACATGCTTATTATCTGATCATTTTCACTGTACATAAAAAGTTTAAAGCAAACATTCCATTTATTAATCATGGCAAATGTGAAAGGTACTTAATATGATGATCAAAGAACACCAATGAAGCAATTTTTATTAGTGACTTATTTATAGATCATACAAAATCAGAATGGAAGCACTGGGTCAAGTAGAAGGACGTCGTTTTTGTTATAAACCTCAGATTGGATTAAGAAAAACAGCTATATTTTTTTCCAATCTGACAATGGGATTAACAGATACTTGAAAAAATAAATAAATAAAAACAATTACATTGTCTAATGAGATCAAGTATGTAAAAATCGAATACTGGTATCTCTTATTATCCTTTTTTGTGGCTCCTCAGATGACAACTAAAGTAGCAATGTATCTGCTTTGCTCCTGGAATAAATATTGTACAGCACAGCAATTCTAACAAAGGCTAATGGGGTGCAACAAGAATGCAGTTGACCTGCTAGCAGCATTAAATACCTGGAATAATAAATTACACAGACAATTATATTATTTCAATTTGTTTGACATCAAAGTATAAAAGCAGAAACCCCTGATATTCTCAGGATTCACAACCTGATACATTAATGAATACACCCACCATGGGCCTCCACCTGCTTCTGCTGGAAAAGGAAGACCACACTACTCTGAAAACCTACAGTAGGAACAAGGGAGTTGATCTTTTCTCTGTATGGCACATTGCAGTGCCCCGTGATGTCTATTCATCTCTCAGTTTTTCAAAAGTGCACTATCTGACTTGCCTCAGAACCAAACTCAAGTACCATCCCCTTCTCCGTTTTACTTTTGATTCAGTGGGGCTGATTTAGACATTTTCTCCTGTTTTCCACTGAACCTTCTATAGATAGATTTCTTTCTATGCAGTCATTGTTTTCATCTCTGTCCCCCTCCCCAAGAGATTCTTGAATTGCCGAAGACAGGAAATGTATATTTTCACTCCATGTGTCCAACAGCATGTCTGTCCTATGTGGCACCCAATATCCATTGGAGAAGTAAGTAACCAACCTCCAGCAAGGTCCTTGGCAAGGTCCTCCTGGATGTCTTCCACAGAGCAGGAACGGTGTTATTTTGACTCTTCATGCTTCTGCTGGACCAGAGTAAACAAAGATCTTGTTCATTCCAATAAATTACTTAATTGAGAAGAGTTGTTGAAATGTCAATAAATATTCAAAAGAGAGGCTTTCTGGAGATAATTTGAAATTCAAATTATCTGGCTGTGATAAATGAGTGCTGATGGTAGAGACATTATTACTCGTTCATCTGAATGTGCTTATTAGTCCCATGGCAGTACTTAGTCCCATTTAGAGAAAGGAAAGGACATATAGTAAAGCCCAAGTGAAGCTCACCCAGCCAACAGGCAGGACAGGAAGAAAATGTGACTTCTGTATTTTTTTCTTTTTTCTTTTTCTTTTTTGGTACTTGGGATTGAACCTAGGGGAACTTTGTCACAAAACTACATCCACAGCCATTTTTACTTTTTATTTTTGAGACAGTGTCTAAGTTGCTTAAGGTCTCACTAAGTTGCTGAGGCTGGCCTTGTACTTGCAATCTTCCTTAGCCTCCTGAGTTGTTGGGATGATAGGTATGAGCTTCTGCCCCTCACCTGGCTTCTATACTTCTAAACCAGACTTCCAGGAACCAATGGGAGATGTGTATGGTCTCAGGGCTGGGACAAAAAGATATGACATAAAAACATCTTGTGTTGGGTAGGGCCAACACTCTAGGACCCATGTCAGATGAAAGCCCCCTTGGCATATGTCATCAACTGTGTCCTCAACCAAATTATAAATCAAATATCAGTTTGGGAACAATTAAAGGAAAAAAATATCTACAGCCTACATGATAATTTTCTACTTTCTCATGCCTTATCTTCTACCAATGATCTTGAAACATTTGAAAAATGAGGAAAGAGGAAGGGTAGGGTGCGGACTACATAGTGCCCAATATATTTCAGGCAGTTGAGTGATTTCCTCTCCATCAGAGGAGAGGGGTTACCATTCTGTATTGGAATCAATGAAAGCTCTAAAGGGCTCATTAACTTTCCCAATAGGTTTGACATTAAACCCAGGTCTCTTTGAGTTCATTGAGGGTTCTCAAATGTAATTCCAGTAACATCTTTCTAAAGCTAAAGAAACATTGGGGACCTTTGTTTCTCATTTGTACACACATGCATTACTTGTCTTCTTTTCCTTTGTACTTGCAAATAAGTTCTACTCATGAATGAGTTCCTTCAAATTCCAAGGATGTTATTATAAATCACCATGTATAATGTTTATGATTATTTAAATTATGATATTTATTTTTAAATTTATAGGAATGAGGATACAAATTTATTATTCTATTAGTTTAGCATGCACTTAAAATTAATGAAAAATGAATTACCACATTATATTTCAATACCTCTTCTGGCTATTAAATGGTTGATTCCTTTTGGATTATTTCCACTGGTATAGACTAGAAGTTCAAGATGAAGTAAACACCTCTGACTGCCAAGTTGTTGTGACACATTACCCATTGTGTTAACATGCAAAATCAGGCAAAAAGGAGGTTACAGATTGAACAACCATGTTAACTGCACTCATATCTGATGTTTTTAGCTTTCATGGTCTAATAATAAAATCTATTTTATTATATTAATTAATTTATTATATTAATCTATTTTATTATATTAATTGTATTGCTCATGACAACTTTCTTTAGTATACATTTTTATTTCATGATAGTTGAGGCAAGATATACAATGAAGTAGATATTTCCTGAACTTATAATGGATTTGAATAAGCTTATGTTTGCTTGATTTTTTAATGTTCATCTTCCAGCCCCTTAACCACCTTTGTTTTGTGGAGAAGTCAAACCTCATTATTTTCCTATTACGTCAGTGCTGCCTGAAACAGGATGCTTTCTTGAAGCTTAAGGTTGGTTCCCTATAGTTTATAAAATATTTATTTTCAGTAAAATTGATTATACTAAATACATGCCAAATCCTTGATACAAAATTTTTTTGCTGTAACTTCTGTATTTTTAATTTCATATTTTCTCTCTCTCCCTCCTACTCCATGTTCAGTAAGAAAGTCTTCTTTGGTTTTAGTACTAGGAATTGAATTTTGGACCTTCAACCACTAAGCCACATCCCCAGCCCTATTTTATATTTTATTTAGAGACAAGGTCTCAGTGAGTTGCTTAGCTCCTCACTGTTGCTGAGGCTGGCTTTGAACTCGTGATCCTCCTGTCTCAGCCTCCTGAGCCGCTGGAATTACAGGTGTATGCTACCTTGCCTGCAAGAAAGTCATTTTTGATTTTCATATAACAATGCATTTTTTATGGCAAACCTCATCAGTTACTTTGTTAATGTGGCGGAGACTGCTGATGTCCACTTAGAACTGAAATTCTTTTTATAACAGCACTCCTGGAATAAAGACTACATTTATCATCTTTACTTTCACATAAATATGACCATATGATTAAATTATGGTTAATCATGGTACATGTAACTCTGGGATGTGTCATTAAAAGAGGAGGAACCTGATCTTTTTTCTTCTTCTTCCCTGTTGATTAAAAGTCAGATTTATGATGGGTACCCCAGCCCATTTGGACTATGTGGTAATCTTGAGAACAATAAAGTAAAGGAAACCTAGGTCCCTGAAACTTTAGACTGCCCTATTTGCTTTTAGCTGGCTACCTCTAGAGCATTTGAATGTGAAAAAAAAAAATAACATGTATGATCAAAATCACTGCTATTTTAATTTTTTTCATTACTGGTCAAATTCAATTTTAAATAGCTTATTGTAATATGTCATAAAATTTACCTATTTAGAGTGTACAATTCAATGTTTTGTTTTTTTAAAAATACATTCAAAATCACATGAAACCATAACCACAGTCATCAGTGAGGATCTTTGGTCTATTTTTCTCTAAAGATTTCCCACTTCTAGATTTTCATATGAATGAAATCAAATAGTACATGGCCTTTTGTCACTGACAACTTTCATTCACCATAGTGTTCTCAAGGTTTATGCACACTGAAGCTTGTATCGGTACTTCATTCTTTTTTATGGCCAAATAATGTCTCATTGTATTATATTCATCCATTCATCCATTGATGGACATATAGGTTATTTCTACCTTTGGATTGATAAGAATAATGCTGCTGTAAATATCTGTGTACAAGTTTTTTTTGTTGTTGTTGTTTCTGGTACTGGGGATTGAACTCAGGGGTACTCGACCACTGGGCCATATCCCCAGCCCTATTTTGTGTTTTATGTAGAGAAACAGGGTATAACTGAGTTGCTAGTGCCTTGCCATTGCTGAGACTGCCTTTGAACTTGCGATTCTCCTGTCTCAGCCTTCCAAAGTGCTGGGATTACAGGCATGAGCCACTGCACCCATCTCGTGTGCGAGTTTTTGAGTGATGTTTTTATTTCTCTTGGTCATAGATCTATGGGTAGGATTGCTGTATCAAATATTAATTTCCCGTTCAATCATCTGAGAAACTGCCAGATTATTTTACAAAGTGGCTGCACCATCTTACATTTCTACTAGCAGTGTAGGAAGTTTTTAATTTCTCCATATCTTCATCAATGTTTACCTTTTTGTTCTTAGTCATTCTAATGAGTCTGAAATGCTATGCCACAGTGATTTTGGTTTTGACAACTAATTATATTGAACATGTTCAAGTGCTCATTAGTTATTCTAATTTATTCCTTGGATCTCTCTATTCAGATTCTTTTGCTCATTTTTAAATAGGGTGATTTATGTTTTAATTATTGAATTGCAAGAGTTCTTTACATATTGCGGATAGAAGTCCTTTCAGATAAATGATTCACAAAGGTTTTATCCCATTTTGTGGTTTTTCTATTATTTCCTTGATGGTGTTCTTTGGGTTACAGAAAGGTTTAATCATATAAGGTCCAACTTATATATTTTCATTGTAATTTGACTTTTGGTCTCATATCTAAAAATTCCTTGGCAATTACAAGGTGACGAAAATTTGTTCCTATGAAGTTTTGCAATTTTACTTTCTGCATTTAGAATTTTGATCTATTTTGAGTAAATTTTGACATATGGTATGAAGGGTTCATCTCATTTTTTTCATTTGACTATTCAACTATCTTTATAACATTTATTAAAAATACTGTTTTTTATTTATTGAATGGCCTTGGCTTCCTTATCAAGAATCAGTTCACCATTGATGTATAAATTTGAGTTTTGATTTTCATTTCTACTCATTGATCTATATGTCTATGTTTGTGCTCGTACCACATTGTCTTGATTAACACTGATTTGTAGTAAAATTTCAAATCAGGAAGTGTTAATCATCATATTTGTTTTTCTTTTTCAGGGTCATTTGGTTATTCTGCATCTTGTGCATGTGAATTTTAGGATCCTCTTTTCAATTCCTATAAATTCAGTTCTGATATAGATAGTGTAGGTCAATTTGGGGAGTATTGCCATCTTAACAATGCTAAGTCTCTGACATGAGTATAAAAGCATGGAATGTATCTTGTTTTAATTCAGACCCCAGTACCTTTCTTTCCCTTTCTCTCCCCTCACCTTCCTGCTCCCTTTCCTCTATTACATTTGTTGGTAAATGGATGGATATGGAGACTATCATGCTAAGTAAAATAAGCCAGTCAAAAAAAACTAAAAGTCGAATGTTTTCTCTGATATGTGGAAGCTAACTCCCAGTAAGGCGAGAAAGGAGGGAAGAATAGAAGTTCATTAGATTAGACAAAGGAGAATGATGGGAAAGAAGGGGGATGGTAAAAGGAAAGACAGTGAAATGTATCTGACATAACTTTCCTGTGTACCTATATGAATATACCACATATCTCATTGTATTTTATTCACCCATTCATCCATTGATGAACATATGGATTATTTCTACCTTTGGACTGATATGAATAATGCTGCTGTAAATATTCATGTATGAGTTATTGAGATATACCATCGTGTACATCCATAAGAAATTAATTTTTAAAATATGGGTAAGAGATTTACCCATTTTATCCAAATTATCTAATTTTTTCATATGCAATTGTTTGTGGGTTTTCTTTATAATCCTTTTTAGTCCTGCAAACATAGTGTAGCATTTTCTATTTCACTTTGATTCTAGTAATTTCACTAATTCCTCCTTTTTCTTGGTAAATTCACCTAAAGTTCTGTCAATTTTGTTGCTCTTTCCAAAGAATTAGTTTTTAGTTACATTGACTTTCTGCATTCAAGTTTAATTCTTACTATTAGAAAAAATCAGCTTTGTTTAAATTATTTTGGATGCCTAGAGACATATTCTGAATAATAACTTGTGATGCCTTAGAGACATTTTCAGTGTATCCTTGTGAGATGTCTCTGCAAACGATATATATATTTAATGTATGGGTCATGGAATGGGCATTGTCCATCTAAGACTCAAGGCTTTGAAGCTTCCCTTCAGTTTGTTATATATTATTTGGAGAAATAATCCTATTTTTCTATGAATGTAATATATATATATACATATATATAATAAATATATATTTATTATTGTAGATAATAAATCACTACAAAATAGTTCTCTTTCCCTTCCACAAAAGTTATATATATATATATATATTTGGTAGTAGGGAGTGAACTCAGAGGCACTCGACCACTGAGCCACATCTCCAGCCCTATTTTGTGTTTTATTTAGAAACAGGATCTCATTGAGTTGCTTAGTGCCTCACCATTGCTGAGGCTGGCTTTGAACTCACGATTCTCCTATCTCGGCCCCCAAAGCGCTGAGATTATAGGCATGCACCACCATGCCAGCTAAGAGCTGTATTCTTTTGAAAGAGAGGAATTACCAACTTGGAGCATCCAGCAGTAATTAATACTCATTTAGGTCAGGAAGATAATTTTAATTCTGAAGCAGTAATACTAAATAACTTTTTATTTGATTTATTTAAAAATATATAATTTGGATTTCTATTTCTAAGTCATACTGCTGAACATTTTTGGTCTTAAAAAAAAAGAGGAAAGGTGTTATAAGTGAAGTAGTTGGCTAACCCCAGAGCCAGAAAGATCTTAGTAAATCAAGATAGTGCACTGGAAAATGTTATTGTATTTAGTTCATAATAGTGAAAATAAAAATAATTATTGGAGGAAAAAAGCTTTTGGGGACCTAAGACTAGAATGTGATTCTAACTAAAAAGCTAGATGATAATTATTTGCTTCTGATTCCAGGTTCCTGTAAAGCACCAATCTGTAAAAGTTTGCCTACAGAGACCAGAAAGTAAATAGGTTTTACAGGCCATATAATCTCTGTCACAAGTGCTCAATTTTGTCATTATAGCATGAAAGCAGCTAGAGAAAATATGCAAATAAGTACAACTTTGTGCCAATAAAACTTCATTTTGTTAAAAACTGATAGTGTTTCAAAGGCTGACTCACTGGCTGTAGTTTGACAAACCCTTGTTTGGAGGAACCTGTAACCAAGGTCAATATATAGATAAGCACTCTGATTTTATCTCAGGTAATATCTTTCCAACTTTTCTAAAACCATATCCATAATAATCCAAAACAAACATAAAAAATGAAGAATTCTCTTCTTTATCTTGAATTATATTTTTAAAGGTTCTAAATCAATTTGACAGACTCAGCAAAAATATTTCATGATACCCTATTAATGTAAGAGTATGTAAAATAATTAAACATTATAATAAAGTTAACCATAGAGGGCTAACTGACAGCAACCAAACTCTTAAAGAAGAAAAATGGATGGTAGCCTACTGATGACTAACATCACTATGAGAAAATACTCCCACAGCACAAAACAGAGTACTGTGGTCAAGAAGGGGAATGTTTCAGTCCAAGTATGAAAATAAAGGATGTTAGCAGAATGAGAAAGGCACCCAGAGAGCTGGGAATTTACTGTAAATCTCCGTGAGGGACCATCAGCTCTACCGACTTTCCACACTCATCATTATTCTCCCCTCTCCCCTCCAACTTCAGGCACTGTGTATTTTATCACCAAGGTAAAAAAGCAAACAAGTAAATATAAGCAGTAACAACTCTTCATCTTTAATAAAGAAATTGAAACATAATTACTTAAAAAGAGCTAACATCTTAGGACTAAGTGGCCCAGAAAGCATTGTCTTATTCTTTCTTACATTGGGATCCTTACAGGTAAATCAGTTTTGTATTTATTCACCATAAAATAAACCCAGAAACATATCAAGATCTCTGATTTAGTCTTAGTATTAAAAAAAAAAAACCCACTTGTAAAAGAACCACATGAGATATATGCTAACAACATAAAAGAACCTAGGAAACTACATCAAATCCAAGCAAATCCCCTGGCTTAAAATATGAGTAAGAAAAGATCATCACTCTTAGAAAGAGTACCACCAAACTGAAATTTTTAAAAATGTAAAAAATTCCTGAAAAATTAGCATTAAATACAAATAATTTGTGGAACTAAGAAAATCTTTACTACTCTTGGAGCAATTCAAGAAAATGTAGAGTATGCAAGTCAAGAATTGGATGATATAACAAAGGTGTAATCAGAAAAAATAATGAAAACTGGTAAACACAAACCTAATATCAACATATTGACTATAAATGTAAATTACCTGTGTATTCAATTAAAGGGCATAGATTGCTATATTGGATTTTAAAAAGCAATTTTATGTTACCTAAAAGTTTCAATTGTATGTGCCTCTAAAATAAAGACACATATAGGTTAAAAGTAAATAGAAAAAATAATATTGTATTAACACTAAAAATAAAGCCGGAGTTGGCATGTCTTTGTAAAATTCAGAAGAAAGAAAATTAGCAAAGATAAAAAGGATATTTCATAATATTAAACAAATGATTCATTAAGATGATATAATCATCTTAACTGTTGATGCATCTAGTAATAAAATCTCATGTTACATGAAGCAAAAACTAATAGAAATACAATAAGAAATAGCCAAATCCACATTTTTAGGCAGAAATTTCCATACAGTTGTCTTAATAATACAAAAACAAGTTAACAGAAAATCAGTAAGGATATAGGAGATTTGAAAAATATATCCTGTAACATGACCTAATTGACATTTATAGAACATGCTTTTCAACAACAGAATACACATTCTTCTCAAGTTCTCATGAAACATTGACCAAGACAGACTGTATTCTGGATCATAAAGTAAATCTTGATAGATTCAAAAGGTTCAAAGCCATATTAACATGTGAGCTTCAACCACTGTGGAATTAAATTAGAAAAAAATAATAGATCCAGAAATGCGTAAGTAATTGCCTACTACATAAAACAAATTCTGCATAACTCATAGATCAAAGAGGATATTGAAAGGTAAATTGGACAATATTTTGAGGTAAATAAAAATTAAATAAAGCACATAAAATGTGTGAGATGCTACTAAATTGGTATTTAGGAGAAATTTTATAGCTCCAAACATCTGTATTCAGAGGGAAGAGAAGTCTCATCTATGTCCTTGGCTTCTACTTTAAGGAACTAGGTGGGGGGAAAATCAAAGTAAATTCAAAGATAAAAGAAAGAAATAATAAAGATCAAAGTGGAAACTAATAAAGTAAAAAATTAATAAAACCATGCCATGTTTTAGAAAAATCAAAAAAGTGATAAATCTCTATCCAGATTGATCAGAACAGAAAATTCATAGATCCTAACATCAGAAATGAGAGATATAATATCATTACATATTCCACATATATTAAAAGGATAATCAAAGGATTTTTTTGAACTTCACACCAAAAAATTTAGCAATTTATTAAACAGAAAGATTCCCTAAGAATTACAGACTATCAGATCTCACTCCAGAGGAAGTAGGTCACTTAACTAGTGCTGTAGTTAGGAAAGAACTTCAGTTGTAGTTCAAAAGCTTCCCCCACTACCCACACATACACACAGACACACACACACGCACACACACAAATTCAAGAGATGAGATGGCTTTAACCTACCATATATTAAGGAAAAATTATTACCCAATTTTACACTAATATGTCATAAAAATTGAACAGGAAAGAATAATTTTCAACAGATTTTATAAGGTCACTATCAGCCTAATGCTGAAACTAGACAAAGAATTATAAGAAAAGAAATAATAGACAAATATGAGTTATGAATATAGATTATTACTTTTTTAATTTTAGGAAGTCAAATCCAAAAATATGGAAAAAGGATAATATATCATAAACAGGTAGGGTATAGCCTAATAATATAATGTAAATCATCACATGAAAAAAAAACCATACAATTATCCCATTGAGAGGAGAAGGAAGTATTTGACAAAAATCTAACATCCATTCTGGATGAAAAATTCAACACTCTTAGAATAGAAGGGACGTTTCTCAATCTGATAAAGGACATCTATGAAAAATCTGTTTCAGCTTAGTGATGAAAAACTGAGTACTTCTCTATGAGATCAAGGACTAGGCAAGAATGACTTGCCATTTCTATTCAGCTTTATACTAGAGGATATTGCTTGTGTAATAGCACAAGAAATAAAAATAAAAGGTATTTAGATTAGACAGGAAGAAATAAAATTCTCTTTGTTTAGAGACAATGTATTTTCAATGTAGAGAATCTGATGGAATATATTTTTAAAAGCTACTAGAACTAATAATTGAGTTTAGTTTTAGGATACAAGGTTAATATAGAAAAACCAATTGCATTTCTAAATACTAGCAACAATTAGAAATTTAAATTAAAAAAGTAACATTTTATATTATCATCCAAAATTATAAAATGATGGGATAAAACTGACAAAATATGTGCAAATCTTCTATATTTAAACCAAAAGACTCTTGCTGAGAGAAATTTTTAAAGACTTGAAACAGCTCTTCTCAAACAATTTCCTGCCCCAAAAGACATTTGGCAATGTCTGGAACCACTTTTGGTTGCCATAAGCCAGAGTGAGTGTGGGAGAAAAGCAGGCTATACTGCTGGGATCAAGCAAGTAGAGGTCAAGGATGCTGCTAAACATTCTGCAATGCCCAGAACAGCTCCCCACAACCAAGAACTCTGTGGTCCACAATGTTAATGTGCCAAAGATGGGAAACCCTGGCATGATGGAGAAACATATTGTCCCTGAGTCAGAAGATTAATCATGGTTAGGATATCAGTTCTTCACATATTGATCTAAAACATTCAATGTAGTACCAATCAGATTCCCAAAACACTTTCATTTGTTTTATATTTATGTTAAAAACCAATTCTAAAATTGATATGAAAAAGCAAAAGTTGGAAAAAAGCCAAAGTAACTCTGAAAAAAAAATAAGTTAGAGAAACTAACACTACATGATTTTAAGTTTCATTGTATAAAACTACACTGGTCAGGTCAGTGTGGTATTGACCTCAACATAGCCAAATGGAACAGAATAGAAAGAATAGATATAGACCCACATATATATGGACAATTTGCTTTTAGCAAGGATGCAAATGCAATTCAATGGGGACAGTTTTTCTTTCAACAAATGGTGGTAGAGCAAGTGGATATGCATATGTAGAAAATTAATTTCATTCATATCCCACATAATATGCAATTATTAACTCAATATGTATCATTGGTCTAAGTGTGATATCTAAAGCTATAAAACTTCTAGAAGAAAACATAAGGTAAAATCATTTTTTGAAATTGCATATTTTCTTTTTTTAAGTAATTCTTTTTGTACATAAGTTTAATTTATTTATTTGGTTTTTTAATGTGGTGCTGAGAATCGAACCCAGTGCCTCACACGTGCGAGGCAAGCACTCTACCACTGAGCCACAACCCCAGCCCTAAGGGAAAATATTTTTAACCTCTGGTTAGGCAAATAGTTTTTAGATACCATAGCAAATGTGTGTCCCACAAAAGAAAAAACTAGACAAATTGAACTAAGGTAAATTTAAAAATTTATGCTCTCTGAAAAACTGCTAAGAAAATAAAAAGATAAGCCATAGGCTAGGAAAAGACAGTCACAATGCATATTTATAATATAAGTTTGTACCCAAAATATGTAAGATATGCAAAATATGTAAATTTGTATCCAAAATATGAACTCTAAAAATGCAATTAAAATAGATGGAAGATTTAAATAAGCCCTTTATTAATGAAGACAAACAAATGACAAATAAGCACAAGGAAAAATGTTCAACATCAGTAGTTAATAAGAAAGTGCAAATTAAAACCAAAAGGAAATAACACTTAGAATGAATAAAATGACCATACCAAATAAAATGAATAAAACTGACCATACCAAATATTGAGGAGTATGTGGAGGAACTATAATTTTTATACACAAATGGTGAAATTACTTTGGGAAACCAATTGGTTGTTTCATAAAAAGTGAGACATATACCATCATAGTATCTACTTTTAGATATTTACCCAAGAAAAATTAAACATATATGCCTGTAAAGACTTTTATATGGATGTTCATAGTAGCATTAGGGGTAGGAGTCAAAAGGCAGAAACAGTCCAAATATTTTTCAACAGATGAATGCATAAACAAATAGTGGTACAGCCATACAAAAGAATAATACTTAGCAGGAAAACATATTGGCTATTGATATGCACAACAAAATGGACAGATTTCAAAATATTGATGCTGTGACAAGAGAAAAAGTTATATAGTGTTTTATTCCATTTAGATAAAATTTTAGAGAAATTAATCTCTAGTGTACTAGTTGTTGCAGGCAGAGTATTCTCTGCTTGGGACAGGAATGAAGTGGGGTGTAGATATTAGAAATAAGCACAAGTAAACTTTTTGAGTTCAGATGAATATATTCAAAATTTTTATTTGATGATGATTTTATATGACAAACTTTATTCCATTTTATGCTTTAAATATGTGAAACTTTTATGTAATTTATAACTTAAAATGAAAAATTGGTGTGAAGTAGAATGATTAAAAGACAATTTTCCCAGAGCACATAGCTAACAGAAAAACAAAACAAATCCTAGAATAGAACAGAAAGACTACATGCTATAAATTGATAGTTTGAAATGTTTTGTCTCTACCAAAACTTAGGTTGAGGCCTAGCTCCTTGATGTGGCAGTGTCAAAGGATAGGGCCAACTGAAAGTGTTTGAATCATGGGAGTGAAAACCTCATGAATGGATTAACACTTTTCTCCTTGGAGTGGGTTATCTGTGATGAGATTTTGACCCCCTTTCATCTCTTTCATGTGTATCTACTTCCTCTTCTGTTCTGTCAAAAGTTGAAGTAGCATTTAGCCTTCACCAGATGCTACTACTTGGGTTTTCCAGCCTCCAGAACAGTGATGCAAAATAAACTTCTTTTTTTTGTTATCAATTACCAGTCTCAGGTATTCTGTTACAGCAATAGAAAACAGATTAAGACAAGGATTAAACTATTACATACAAAAACTATTAAATACAAGAACATGAGCAAAGAGAAAATTTCCTTAAAAATAATTTTTAAAAAAATGTTTAGAGCCGAGAGAGTTAGTCCTTTAGATTGAGGTTCACCCAAGATCCAACACTGTAGTTTTTTGTAAAAAAGATGAAATAAAAGAAATACATCATCAAATCTCCCTTTAGCCATGAACAATTATGGGGGAATAGGGAAATGAGGAGCTAGAGGGTGACTCAACTATGTGTAACAAAGCTAGCCTGACATTAAGTATATTATCAGTATCACTGTGTGCTGAAATACAATGGCACAATGATTTCAAGTTTCAAGGGAAATTACTTTCATTCACAAGTCAATATCTAGCTAACTCTCAGTTAAACCTGCAGGACAAAGGAAGAATTTAGATATGCATAAAACCTCAAGAACCTTCTGTCGCATACAACTTTGTTAGAATATTAACTGACAATGAACTGAGGTGATGTAAGAGATAAAATCAGAAAAGAGAAAGACATGCGCTATTTGAAAAGAAATCATGGAATGAATCCAGAAGTCCAATGGAATGAAATAGGGCAAGGATTTTGCAACAAGTCAAAAAAGTAAGCAGCTCTAGTTTGCAAGGGAATTGAGTCAACACAGAGAAGAATATCTTCATGAAGGAAATTAGAAAAAAATCCTAACAATAAATTTAATGACTGAAGTGATGAATAATATTATGTACATGGTTAAGAAAATATATCATTTTTTCCTCATTAAAAAAATGGAAATTAGAAACACCCGAATGGGTATTTGTGGATGATGGAGAGGAATCAAACCTAGGAAAGCGTTGATACAAACATAAGTGCTATGTGGCTTGGATCAGTTAAAGGAATGTAGAAAAAAGTAATTTATCTGACTTGAACCTTAGGAATAGTCTTCAAATGGGTTGAGACATTGGACTTCTAAAACTAGAAAGAAAACAAAACAAATTGTTTACCTCTGCTTTGAATAATATTAATATAATTTTAATGAAATAAAATTTGTTAGTTGGTTTTCAACTTTTAGAATTAACTTCTACATAAACTCCTTCAGGCTACAGTTAGATTGCAAAATGTAAACTCGTTAAGCATCATCCATGCAGTAACAGCTGACTGGACAACCTTGTCTCACAGGCCATCAATTGATCCCATCTTCCAGGCAGAAAAACTACAGTATCTGAGGGTTTTGTCCATTTTCTAATGATTATCTTTACATATTTAAATGAAATACTAAACTTGGAAATGTTCTTACAAAGTATATAGCTCAAATGCTGGAAGCATCACTATACTTAATTTCAAAATATACTACAGAACCATAGTTAGAAACCAGCATGGTACTTGCATAAAAACAGACCCATATACCAATGTAATAGAACAGAGGACTCAGAAATAAATCCATGCATCTATAGCCATCTTATTTTCAACAAAGGGGCCCAAAACATATGTTGGGGACAAAACAGCCCTTCAACAAAAGATGTTGAGTAAACCACATGAAGAAGATTGAAACTAGATTGCTTTCTCTCATCCTGTATAAAAATCAAGTTAAAATGGACAAAAGACCTTAAGACTTGAAACTTTGAAATTAGTACTAGAAAAAAAATATCTTGCAGGAGAAATCCTGCAAGATATTTGCACAGGCAATGTTTTTTCAAATAAAACTGCATTAGTTTGGAAAATAAAAGCAAGATTTGGTAAATGGGATTTTATCAAATAAAAAACCTTCTGTGGAGCAAAGGAAACAATTAGTGAAGAGACAACCTACAGAATGGGAGAAAATCTTTGCCAGCTATTCATCTGATGGGGAATTAGCATTCAGAATATATAAAGAACACAAAAAAGTCAACAAAAGAACAAATAACTCAATCAATAAGTGGATAAATGATCTGAAAAAAAAAACTTCTAAAAAAAGAAGTACAAATGGCCAATAAATATATTTAAAAAGATGTTCACTGCATTTAGCCAACAGGAAAATGCAAATCAAAACTTCATTGAGATTCCATCTACCCTATCAGAATAGCTATTATAAAAAATAAAAGCCCACACACTGGAGAGAATTTGGAGGCAAAGAAACCCTTATACACCACTGGTGTGAATATAATCTTGCACACTCAGTATGTAAAACAATATAGAGATTCCTGAAAATTCTAAAAAATAGATCTACCATTGTATTCATCTTACATCACTCTTGGGCATATAAATGAAGGAAATGAAGTTAGCATAAAAAAGACACCATCATGCCCATGTTTATGTATGCTGCAGCATTATTCACAATAACCAAGATATAGAATTGCCCTAGGTACCTGGTAGCAGATGAGTGGATTAAAAATATATGTTATTTATACACTATAGAGTTTTATCCAGCTATAAAGAAGAATGAGATCAAGTCATTTGCAAGAAAACGGATGGAATTAGAGAGCATCATGTTAAGGGAAAATAGCCAGACTCAGAAATATAAGTGTTACATGTTTTCTTTCATACATAAAAACTAAATAGTAATAATAAAAAGATTGGAAAGAGAAAGGAACTGAAGGGAGAGCGAGCAAAGAGAGAGGACAAGATAGGGTAGTAAGGAGAATGGATAAAAGCACAACACAATTGATGCATGTATGAAAATGCCACAGTGAAACCCATTAATTTGTACAATTAATATGATTGAATAATTGCAATAAAAATAAAACAGTAAAGTACATCTCAAAAATGTGGGTTGTTCATTAGTTTTGAACTTTCAGACTTAATCTGTAAACATACTATTAAATGCAGACACATATTTCTATGATTACAAGCAGAGTGTAAATATTTTCAACCTTGACATTGTAAAATTATAGCTACAGCTGAAAAGATGGGAGGTGGAAAAGGAGAAAGAGAAATACAGGAAAGGATGGGGTGTAAGGGTTTTTTTTATCTAAAAGTGGAGAGTCATGTTGATTACAGCACTTTTCACAGTAAGCACAATATGGAATCAACCTAAGTGTCCATCAGTGTCTGAATGTACAAAGAAAATGTGATGTATATACATGGTGGCATATTACTGAACCACAAAAATAATGAATTTTGTGGCAAAAAGGATGGAACTGGAGGACATTCTGTTAAGTGAGATAAACCAGACACAGAAAGACAAAGACCTTATGTTCTCTTTCATATGTGAAAGCTAAAAAAAGTTGGTCACAAAGCAGAAGAGAGTAATGATTATTAGAGGCTAGAATGGGTAGTGGGGAGTAGGTATAGAGAGACTGGATAACAGGTACTAAAATACAGTTAGATAAAAAGAATAAGTTCTAATGTTCTACAGCATAGAAGGGTGACTATGAAGAACTGGAATAGAGAAGTTCAAAGGCTCCAAACATAAAGAAATAATAAGGGAATGAAAATTCTAACTGCCTTGATTTGGTTGGTACATATATCATACATATACTGAAATATCACACTGTATCCCACAGGTATGTGCTACTACTATGTGTAAATTAAAAAGATAAACAAATACCTAAATAAATAAAAATGGATAGTCAAGAGAAAGTATGTAAACCTACAGAAATAAGAAATGGAAATTTAAGTCATAAAGACATTGTCTTACCATCATCTGGCTATCGGGGCCACTACCTGTTTCCCTATTTATTTCAAGATACACACACTGACCCTCACCATACTCGGTCTTCCATTTCAGTGAATTATTATTATTATTATTATTATTATTATTACTACCCAGGATTGAACCCATGGTCTTATGAATAGGTCAGTAATTGAACCTATTACTGAGCCACACCCTCAGCCTCAATCCACCACATTTTACATACCTGTATCCTCTACATTGCTTCTCTGTTGATTCTAACTGGAACCTGTTTATCTAAAAAGCGAGGGCCATGGGGCGTGTGTCCCTCTAACACCAGCAGTACCTCAGTCCATCACTGCTCCTGGTTTAATTCTATAGGAGTCTAAATGGTCCTACCTCGAGAATGCATCACAAGTTTCAAAGAGTCAGTCTTTTCTGAAGAACATATTCCCATTCCAAGGGAGTTGACAGTTTCTACTCATTACAAGCTAGTGAAAAGGAAGAGCAAGAATTGCAAAACAGCTAATGGTGAATGTGGGCCATGTCAACCATGGGCCAGGGAAGGAAGCAATCTGGGTGGAGGTTCTCTGGAATAACTGGACCCCATATTCAGGGAGGCCTCCGCCAAAGGCCAAAAGAAGGATGTTTTTTAGAAGAAGCTTGAAAAAACTCAGTAAGAATTTGAAAATCTTTTCATCTGCAATTATTGGCCATTTAAACTTATCATCTGGGATAGACCTTTGCCCATTGAAGTGAGTGAGAAGTACCCCTGTGGTTATGTTCCAGCCATAGAAAAAGGTATAGTCTGAAATACATCCAAGTCAGGGTCCCAAAGTCGACCATGAATGCAAAAGTCTTGTTCATATAATGGAAAACAAAAACAATGAAAATCAGATCTATAACAAATTACTGAAGAATTTCCATTATTTATAAGTATATAAATTTGAAGGTAAACCTGGTATTATACTCCAACTGGCTGAGGGCATTTTGTGAGATTTTAAATCTCTTTGAGCTTTCCTCTTGAGGTGTTTGAAGATGAGTCAACAATTTCTCTGGCAGCCTAGAGATATATTTATTAACAGAAGTTTGTCTGGTTTGAGGTGTCCAAAAATCTGAATTCATTCATTTCATTCACTCATTCATTCATTCATCTAAGACATTGCTTTTTGCTTTTTTACTGCAAAGTAAATTAAGGAAATGGCCTTACAATAATAAAGAGCTAAAGATAATGGTTAATATCACCTTGGCCAGAGGTTATTGATAGACTTGTTCCCTGGCCTTTAATTTGAAAATATTTCTTTCTCAAAACATTCAGCTGAAGACAGGAACAAGTTAGATATCTGTCTATCTGTGTCTATCTGTCCTTTGAAGTTCAAACTGAAATATAATCTGTTTTTTATTTTTTTGAGTCATAGTTCAATTAATCTCTCATGCAATCAATTTTAGGCTCATTTCCTTTTACTTTCAGGATAACCCAAATGCATATGTAAAACTGAGAATGACTGGGATTAAATAGCCATACTATTTCAACAAGAGATAGCCAAGGAAGAAAAAAAAAAAAACAGTCTTCACATTTAAGTCAGTTAGTCCTTTTTTAATAAATTTGAATTCATTCATCAACAAGTTTCATATTGTATCTATCACTCAATTTTGCTGTTTTTTTTTTCATGTCAAATAATACCAAAAATTACATCAATGTGCTTAAGCAAAACCAGGTTTAAATTTATCTTTACAATGAAATGAAAATCCACATGGGAATTGATCATGACAGCGATCGTCTATTCCTACTAGAATAATCCTGTACTTACCTTGAACACACTCACTGACTTGTGAAGTAGAAAATGAGACAAGAATGACAAAACATGTTCATGGGGCTATCCCTAGGGAGAGGCGTGGTACCTGAGCCACTCTCTGGGAGGCCGCTGTTTACCCAGGTGTTGGGAATTTAGTAATTCAGGAAAACATGGCACCTTGCAATGCAGTAGAAGAGGTAATCAATCCAAGGCACACTAGCTAGTGTCCTGGGAAAATTTATTCCACCTGGGCAACTCTTTGCCCCAAATTCAATGTTACTCTCGTGGAGGAGGTCTCACACTAAGATGAGAGCCAGCATAGATTCAAGAGTAACAAAGTATTTCACCAATTTTTAAATTTGGCTTTCATCAAATGGCCAGAAATAGGAACTGGTTTCAGGTGGAAAGTTAAATTAAGAATGATGGAATGGTTTATACTTTCAAGCCAGGAGACTTAAAGTTGGAAACATCTCTTTTTAGAACATACCCTTATGGGACAAACACCAGTGGATTACCTATTAGATGGGGAACATGAATACCTACCACTGCCATGTGCCTGTCCCCTTAAGATCTGTCCCAAATTTGTTTGGCATCCCCTCTGAGAAGGTCTCCTTGGTGGAAATGTCAGTTCCATGTTTGAACAGGAGAGAAGTGCCTTTGATGGGAGTGACAGAAGATGTCAAAGTTCCAGTGCTGGCATTAGAAACACACAATACTGCAGATGGACATGTCACTTTAAAACTTGATGGGAATATTATCATGACATACTTTCTAGTTCATTTGAGATTCAAGGGGAAATGAGTGTGTCATGGTATAGACAGTGAAACCCCTCGACAGTCCTGGGGTCGGTGAACAGGAATGACACTTGTTCTGAAGATGACTCAAATCTGATCAGTCTTTCTCTGTAGGGATTTATGTAGGAGGGCTCTTGAATTGTCTCTAGTACATCTGAATATGGGAAATAGCAAACTGTCATCATAAGATTCCTCTGTACATTATGAGCCCCCTGTGAAGCATTTTGGAGACAGGACTACTGAGAAAATTAACAGTTTATTCCTTTCAGTTGTTGAGAAAGAAATCTCATTTGTTCCCAAATTGAACTTTTCTCTCCTTACTCAAGAGGTCTGGGTGTGGGTAACAGCCACCTCACTTTAATGTCAGAGGTCCGGGTTCAGAACTCCTTAACACTGTCACTCGCTGGCTCCAATACCTACTGTGGAGTAATGAGAGATCATTTTTAACAGAACAGAGAATCAGATTCAGCTCTTTTCTGTTAACATAGCCAGAGTTCTCTTCTCAATGTTTCTCACAACTTTTAAAAATGGAGAAGCTATAAAATAATTTCATTAGAAGAAAAGTAATTTCCTTCTGAAATGGAGTAAAGCAAACACATACCCAAGGATCTTAAAAAGTTGTTTTTTTTTTTTACAGAATATATGTATGTATGTGTGTGTGTATGTGTGTGTAGTTACAAACACTATTTATAGTATAGCTATTATGTTAACTTCATCGCAGTGTCTACAAAGTTGTGGATCCCAGTCTTGGTGCCAAATGCATATAAAAAGCTCAAAAGCTATTATGACTATACCATGCAAATTTAAATCCAGAAAACCTCGGGAAGTAGACTGCTGCTCTTTTGAGGCCCATGGGGTCTCTACCTTTGATATTTGGGTACCTCAACTATGCATCAAAAAATGTTTGAATATCTTTTCTCCCCGAAAGAATTAATGTCACAGTTCTGATTAGTATAAATTATACACTTGAATCAATCATCAACTGCTTTTGTACAGGTTCCTTTTTGTTTTGGGGTCCTTCTTCCTCATGTGTATCTCACACTTTAATTACTGGATACAGAAAAAGATACCTGAAGTATTGAAAGGGATAAGATCTTTGCAATTTTTTTTCTTTAACATGTTAACAATGATAAGGCCACTTACAAGGTTTTCCCCAATCTGTTGAACTTTTAGGATTCCCCCATTGTTCCCCATGAAAACAATTGCCAGAGAGAAGC
>PVHX01003004.1:0-28401 GCA_004024805.1 Geosciurus inauris | reverse complement strand
TCATCTTTTTTTCTTTAGAAAGATCTCATCTAAATAGTAAGTTAAGGTTGCGTCTATGAAACCGGTGCACCTTGTCTTGTTTCTACGAGCTTTAAAAAGTCCAAATACTGATGAGGCTGTGGATCAGAAGGAACCAAAAGTGACTGTGTTTGCTGTCAGGTTGCCCTCTTTTGCCTCAGAGAACGGTCATGGGTCGTTGGGTGACGTGTGGTGTGTACTGGTAGTGTTCCTGCAGAATCCTAGTCAGTCTAGGAGTAGTTGGATGTGCTTATGAGACATGTCAGATACAGAAATGAAGGCATGAGGATGTTTCTTAGTTTCTGAAAGCGAACTGTAGAAGTGTTTTAGCTTCAATCTTAATTTCTAGATAACAGAAAGTAGTTACATCACATAATGAAAAATATGACATTGCATGCTGCCATGATAGCAAGCATAAGAAACAAAACCTTGGTAAATATACATATGTATGCATATTACACAAATGTACTTTATATTAACATACAATGTTATAAGAATGAATGATAACGTAACTGCAAGGGGGAAAATCATCCTAGATGGTTTTACCTTAGAGTAACAAAGAACCTGAGACGTCTATGCTTTCTGTTGGATATCAGGCCTAGAAATCCATAGGAGATGTAGAGCACATTTTCAGTGGTTAAATGTCATTGCCAAAACGTGCCACCGTATCCCCACACGACAGTTAAGCTGGATCCACTCCGAGTGAACAACAACAACAATGAAAAACCCACACATGCTGGATATCAGAGTACTTACAATGAGATGCACTCACTCTCAATGGGTTTCAAAAGATGGATGTTCAGATGTTAACATGGGACCTATCTACGTTTAAGACAACAGGTAAGCGCATGGCCAGCGACTCACCTTATCCACTAAACCATGACAGAGAAAGTACACCCACTGAAAACAAACCCCATCACCAGAAAAGCCAACAGGCTTCACTCAGTAAACTGAGAGAGAGGATATGAAGTGTGTGACTCATTTGAAACCAGAGATACCACTGTATGAATTTCTGAAGATTAACTAAGGATTTCTTTCTGATTTTTAAACTAAAACATCTAACTTATGATAATAAAAGACACGCTTTGGGATGATATTGTGTTTCACGCCCTCATTCTCAAGGCAAAATATTTAGGTGATACTTGTTCCTTTCTTTAAAAAAGAAAAAACTATGACTTTCTTTAATATGCATCCTGTGTTAAATTGTCCATAGCTGCAAAATGTATATATGTATGTGTATTTGTTTGACATACACATGGGTGCTTACACCTTGTGCATAAACATATACACATACATCCTCATATACACGTGTATTTTATATATATGCTGAGAAAGTTCACATATATATACAATTGCGTATGTATATATGTGTGTGTGTCTGCATGTGTGTGTCTGTGTGTGTACAGGTATAAAAACTTGACAGGCAGGGTAATATTTCACTCAGTGTTAAATGAAGTCTTTGAAAAATCAAGTACAGTCACTCAGTTAACATAGTACAGCCAGTAAACTAAGTTGAAAAGAGAAAAAGTGAATGGAAACACGATCCTGGACCATCTGTCTATGGCATTCACATCGGTTAGATCAGGGATCTTTATTTTGAGCTGCGAAGACCTCCTCCGTAGGTGGGTCTTCTTGTGCGGGATGCTTCTGTCTCCCATGTACCGCCCATGCCCTTCCCGGGGCATGCTCTGTTTCCTGAACTGGACTCCTGAGTTGTCAAAGGTCATTGGTGAATTCCTGGTATCACCGCCCGTAACCTCATTCATTTCATTGTGAACCTCCAGCGTTGTTAACAGAATGTTTCCATGAGCATCCACCTAATTGGAAGAAAATGCACACAGTGAGGCAGCTGACATGCCCACAAATCTAACTTTCATATGCAAACCCAGGACAGAATGATGTCACCCAATCATGTCATATATCCAAGAGAAATGGTATATCTGTCAAACTGAGGAAAATGTCATTTTGGAGATTTAAATGCAGCATATATATTCCATCTCCTTGACTTAAAAAATTCTCATAGCCAGGCCCATAGTGCATGTCTGAAATCCCAGTGGCTCGGGAGGCTGAGGTAGGAGAATCACGAGTTCAAAATCAGCCTCGGCAATTTACCAAGGCCCTAGGCAACTTAGGTAGACCCTGTCTCAAAATAAAACATAAAAAGGGCTGTGGATGTGGCTCAGTGGTTAAGCACCCTTGGTTCAAATGCTGGTAATATAGAAACAAAGAAAGAAAGGAAGAAAGGAAGGGAGGGAGGGAGTAAGGAAGGGAGGGAAAAAAAAATGCACATAAAGGAGATTAGAGAAAGTAAGAGGAGGGGATGTTTTCAAATTGCAATTTCACATTATAGATATGAGTCCTACTGAAGAAGAAATTAAAGCACAAATGCTTTTCAAGATTAATACCTAACTTAGGTGTTATAACCATACACACATAAGTGTACACTGGGTAGAAACCAAAATGCTCCACAATCCCCCCGCCCCCAACTTCAGTTCAACAAGCATCCTTGTGACTTAATAGTCCTTCTGAAGTTGTGGTCAGAAGGTCAACAGAAGCCTAACGGTACATCACTATGTCATCAGCTTTACTTCACCTCATCATGCAGGCACTGTGTCATCTCACATCATCACTAGAAGAAGAAGGGTACATACACTGCAATAAGATATATTGATACCACATTCTTGAGTATATAATTTGATTGTTATTATTTTTTTGTTAATTTCTTACCATGCCTGATTTATATATTAAGCTTCATTATAGTTATGTATGTATTGGAAACACATAGTACAGGTTTTGGTGCTATCCATGGTTTCAAGCATCCACTCGAGCTCTTGGTATCCTCCATGTATAAAAGTGACTACTGCATACTCATCTATTCTTCTTTGGAATTCAACTTCTCCCTTTTTCTTTTCTTCTTTAGGGCAGTGTGGATTGAATCCTGGGCCTGTGCGTGATAAGCATGCACTTCACTTAACACTAAGCTACACTCCCTGCCTGCTTATCCCTTTTCTGATGATATCAAATTGCCAAATTACTGTGGAGAAGCAAGCAAATAGTCCTGTGATCGAAGGACACTCCTAATGACTTTGGTGGAATAGATACACATTCTAATTTATGTAGAGTCTCCTTGTCAGATCCTGGTCCCAACAGGAAACCTCCTTGTTATGCACTATATTTAAAATAGACTAAAGTCCCTTTCTACCGTGGAGCCAAACTTTAAAATGACATTTTTATTCTGTGCTAAATACAGTTTCAGACCTCTCGTGACAATACCAATGGTCTTTCTGTTGGTGGGTCTGCCATGGAATTTGCAGTGAAACATCCCAAAGCTGGGGTCTGTGGTGGAGTTCTTTCTGGATGAAACCGTAGCTTCTCTATCTGAACCATACTGTGCTGTGGCCTATCAGCCTTTGCCACTGTTCCCTGGGCACTCACTCCAGCATGCTTTCTGTCCGTTCCCATCTGCCTCTCATTCCTTTACTTGGAAGGCCACCCTCCTTGCCCTTTCATTGTCTGTGGAAAGCCTACCCATTCTAGCACTAGATGAAACATCTATGGCTTCTTCCGTACAGTCCTAGTTATTTTGTGGAGGAATAATTTATTACTATATTAATTTACATCTTCCTACCTTCTATTACCCCTTAATCTCAATAAAAGCATTGGGCTGGATGAGAGGGTGATGAAGTCAGCAGAGAGGACTCATGCATGACTCCTGATGGGGAGAGATAGGGGTCTGTGTGGGACTTGGAGCAGGGCTAGGACATCATGTGGAATGGCTCTGGACACCAAAGTAGCAGGAGCTTAGGAAGGGCTCCAAACATCTAGCAGCCACTCAAGCTCTGGCACAAGGGCACCATAGAAGATATTGAGTTGAGTACAATGTGTTTGAGAATACTATTAAAGGTCACTTAACTATGCTTAGGAAAGGCGAGGTGTGGGCATCAGGACAATGACCACCAGCAAGGTTACACTTAACTCACCAGAACCTGTTAATAGGCTACAGAACTTTTAGATGCAGTTAATGTATAGACCTTAAAGTAAAGAAATTATCCTGGATTATCCAGGTGGGCCCAATCTAATCATAAGTTTTCCTAAAGACAGTAGAGCACTTTCTCCAGCTAGAAGCAGAAGAGAAAGCCAGAGAAATGAAAGCAGCAGAGGGATGCACAGCCTAAGAAAGACTCACTTTACCCTTGATGGAAAGAACAGGGCAGCCAGTAGGAGCAAAGGCTAGTGCCAGGTGACACCCTGCAACACCAGGATCTGTATGTGGCCAACCACCTGAATGGGCCTAGAAGCACATTTATCCTCAGAGCCTTCTTGATTTAAGTCTTGTGAGACACTACTGAGGACCCAGCTGAGCCCCAGGGACCTGCACTTCTAATCTAAGGAACTGTGTGGTAAAAATGGGTGCTGTTTTAACTGCTAAGTTTGTGGAAATCTGACACAGCAATATTCCAAACCACTACTTGAGGTGAAAGGGAAGATGTATTTTGACTGGGCTTCAAAAATGAGTAGAAGAAAACTGGGGATGTGGCTCAGTGATAGAACATTTGTCTATCATGCTCCCAAACCTGGGTTCCATGCCCAGCACTGGAAAAAAAAATTTGTTTTTTAAGGAAAAAAGCAGGAAAGCACCACAAACAAAAGTTCAAAGATTAAGTGAAGTGTTTTAAGAGAGGCAAACTAGCTGAGTGTTACTTGTTTCTGAGATAACAGATTCACACACAAGGTTCCTGGCACATGCTCAGCCTATGATGGATGAATGAATGGTCCATGGCCATCCTGTCATTATCATCTTCGTGTCATCTTATAATAGGAAAGGACACCTAGTGATGAAAGGCAAAGCAGACTACCGTCAGGCCAGTGAAGTTTTCTGTATGTCAGGTTAAAGAATTCCAACTTTTCCCTTTTGGTAACAAACCATAAATGTGATTTCTAAGTAGAAAAAGGACATATTTCTGAAGCACAGCTCAAGCTTGCTGGGTCGAATTTAAGTGTTGAATTTGAGAGGAGATAGTGTTAGAGTACAGTGCACTGGTCTCTGTTCCCTTTAGGGAAGTCTAGAAAGGCCCAGAGTTGTGGATAACTGCTCCCTTCCTGCCATCACGATAAGTCCCAGTATTTGCCAGAGGTCTCCCTGGCACACATGTTGTGGTCGTAACAGCAGCAATGCTTGGTTACTCCTACTCTATTCTATATCTTGGCAGTTCTGAGGGTGTGAAGGAGGTGGAGAGACAGTTATTTACCCCACCAGGCCTGTCAACTCCAGACCCTGTCTGAGCCCCAGGACAGGAACACCCACACTGCTGTAAATAGGTCTTGAGCCCAGAGGTGCTTGTTTTTCTAAAAGATGCTGCAAAAAAAAAGAAAGGCTGCCTATACAGGTTGAAGATTGCCACCATGGGGATCTTCAGGGGCGGAGCAGTCTCTTAGCATGCAAGGCAAACAGGTTGGGGCCTTTGGAGATGCAAATGGCTCACATGTGCTGGGAAGCAGGCCCTTCAAAAGAGTATTATGGGGAGGAAAGGTCAATGATAGGTAAAGATATTTTTCTGACTCTTTATCTAGTGGAGGGAAAATTCTAATGGTATTTTTTTTATCTCAAAAGTACTCAGAATGTTAGACTTTGAAACGTCTGTATCTTTTTATTATCATCATCATCATCATCATCATTATCATCATCATCATCTTCCTCTGGAAGGATGAGCAGTAAAACCTTTTCAATGACAAAGTCTGTTTGCTGTCTTCAGGACCAGGGAAACATCTGGGTCATTCAGGAGACTCTCTCATGGTGCCAAGAGATGTGGGAGGAGAAGCCCAAGATAAATTGAGGTGTGGCTAAAATAGGTGAGAACAGTAAAGGAGTGTGTCCTGAGCTGGTACCCAGCAGCAGGACTGACGGTCAGCTGTGGGAATGCGAGTAGTCATTCACTCTCCTTAAGAAGTGGGGGGCCTGAACCTGCTTTGGATACAACAGGGAGGAGCCAGAAAAGGGATAAAGACATATGAGATAGCCTTTGTACAAGCAAAGGTGAATTGAATAAAAGATTCTACAGGACAGAACCCTGTCTCACTAGACTTTATCTCCCTCCAGTATCTTCCATCTTGCTTTATGCCACAAAGAAGTGAATTGGATGGTGAGGGAATGAATCCCTTGGCTCACACTGGGCATCTTGTCTTGGATAAGAGGTTGGGAAAGTCTACCAGTTAGCTGGATCCTGTTTCATTCAGTTTGTTCCATTATTTCAGTTTACTGCAATGAATATGAGTGACATTCCACCAAATATCTGATCTTGGTAACTGCTTAATGAAAATGAATAAGTTGAAGTCATTTATTAAACAAACTCAATTTGATTTTATTTAAGTCTCCAACATTTTAAAAAGTTCTACTTAAACGGAGAGCTGATATGTTTAAAACTAATATGTATCTGAGGTTGAATCAGACAGTAACCCCAAATGGAAGGTGAATGCTTATTTTTAAAGTACAAATATAGAATTTATTCTTTTCACTAATAATATTACTAATTGGAATCTCAGAAACCCGAAATTGTTTTCTTCAAGGGAGGGACAAAAAACCAGAAAACATTATTTAGCTCTAGAAAACAGTTCTTTGTACCCTATTTTATGTTTTAAAGAACAAAATTGAGGTGAAAGCTCCAGGATCCACATTAGGCGGTCACTTTACTGGAGACATGCACATGAAGAACCTGGGCTTTTCCAGAATTATTCATGCAAAACATTACTGCACACTTGCTACATGACATAACCATGGACTAGGTTCAGAGCCACAAAGATGAATATGAGAAGGTTCTCATCCTCAAGGATTCTAGCAGGTGAGAACTTAGAACAATCAGAAAATACATTTCTCAAAAAACTGAATTTTACCCTTTAAATACATTTTTTATAAAAATCATCTTAATCTCAGAAATACCATATAAAAAGCTTCTTTGATCAAAATCTAAGGGATCCAAATGAACAATTTTGTGCAATGAAACACCGAGGAAAGAAATATCTTTTCTTAAAAGAATGATGTACTTTCACGATCCTAATGATTCAGTTTTACCTGGCTTTAAAAACATGACATTTAGCCCGGCACAGTGGCAAATGCCTGTAATCCCAGCACCTGGGGAGGCTGAGGCAGAAGGATTGTGAATTCAAAATCAGCTTCAGCAATTTATCATGGCCCTGAGCAAATTAGTGAGACTCTGTCTTAAACTAAAATAAAATTAAAAAAATAAAAATAAATCAGGCTGGGGATGTGACTCAGTGGTTAAGCAAGCTGATGTTCAATTCCTGGTATCAAAAAAAAAGTAACTTAAAAAAAAAACCCTAAACCTTGACATTTGTGAGTTTTCTTGTCTCCTCTCACTAGGAAAGTAAAAACAAAACAAAACCACCAACAACCAAATACCACCAGTTCATGGACATGTGTTACATGAGCATTTGCCACATGGGATTCATACCGTGTGTACTTTGGTACATGCGAGGAATTGGATGCTACCATGCAATGGGAAAGGCTTGGTGGGCACAAGGGATATAAGTGATTTGCATTTCAGAGGCACAGAGACTATGTCTTGGAAGGTGGGAGAACAGGAACAAAGTCAATGTTTGGAATGGGGAGTGACAGGCAGGATTCAAAAATACCATATAAAAAGCTTCAGACAAATGGTAGGGGGAAAAATCAAGGAAAATGCCATGAAGGAAAATGTCTACGTTGGGTCTTGAAGCACAGGAAGACATTGGGTAAGAAGAAACATGTTCTGGGTGGAGAGAACTGAGTAACAGCTGGCAAAGAGATAAGAATGTATATGGGGATCTCAGAGACTGCACAGGAGAGTGAAGAACACACAAAAATGAGGCCAGTTGAATGTTGGGTTGAGATTTCAAGATTTAGTAATAAATCTGTATGGATCAATGTCCCAGGACCTTATGGTCAGTGTTGTGTATTTGGGAAATAACTTCATGGAGGCAGAAATCTGTCTGTGCCTTTGAACTCTAGTGAAGGAAGCTTATCCTGAGGGAAGCCACAACCACTTCTCTATGAATATCACTAATTATTTGCAAAACTAAAATGCTCTTGGATGCATTGGACATTTATGACTAGTCTGTAACCATCTTATGTGCCCTGGGACTCAAGAACTATTGCAAATTTGCATTATTCTTATTTTGGAGTAGGTGGACATTTGGAAACAATAGTGCAGGTAATCCTTATTCTATTGTGCAAAAATAAATAAATAAATAAATATAAATATATATAGAACTAATATGATCTGAGTGCAAAACAGTTTGGCTGCTTATAGTTTTACACTCACCTGGTGTCATTAAAAAGTGAACCAATGTATAGAAAATTTATACCAAAATTACCTGCAAATTTTTTTCCTGAAGGGATTAAAGGGTTATCAAAATTTGTTAAATTTTAGAAACTAAACATTTTAAACCAATAGTTCCCAAAGAGATGTTCATCATTTTCTATCATCTAGAATGTAAGTCTTAAAATAGAAATAAGTGACTGTGGTGAAATATGAGTCTGTAATTCCCTGTATAGAATGACAAATGACTTGCAATTTAAAACATTTCATGAATACTTGTTACTTTCAAGGATCCATCTCACATCTACTATAATTAAAATCATTGATTTCAAGGAAGTTTTTCTTCCTGCTCTCTAACCTTGACAGGTGCAAATCTTAAAAAACTAATACCTTATCCAAAATATCCAGAATACACAGAGGGATCTTTGACTTTTTCCTGGAACATGTCACTAGAATGCCATATACTTCTTTCTCAGTATCTACTTACCTTCTAGCTTCAGTTAAGACTCAGTTTTAGAAGAGTAAGACAGGATTTAACATGTAAGGAATGACATCTTGCTGTTTAGTAGGAGTGGTATTGAGTCTGTGGCTCTGATTCCTTGACAGGAATTTTGACTTTCTGCCACCTCATGACATTTAAATATCAATTGGACAACTTGGAAAACATCACAAGGCTTGTAACTATAATGTGTGCATCTTAACCAAAGACTAATTCTTGGGTACAGAAACAATTCAGGAACAAATACATGGTAAACACAAATCAAAGTCAGGGCTTACATTAGATCACTATACAAAAGAGGAATTATGTGAACATGCAAACATTTCAAACATTCATGACTCAATTACTGAGTTAAAATATGACATAACCACTAAGTATAAAGAAAATTTACTCATGGTATTTAAGGAGGGTCAATAAATTTACAATTCTAGAGGCAGTTACTGGTTTCTTCATTGGCGCCTACAGTGCCCCAAGGCCACTGCCACCCCCTGACATGTCTCAGTGGTCTCAGGAAAGACAGGAATAAGCCAAGTCCTTGCTGTAGAGCCAGTAGCTGTCAGGGAAAAGCTATAGGCTATAGTTGGCCACACTGATAAAACCCCCAAGTGTTAGACCAAAAATTAATGACTCAATATTTACAAGAAACTGTTGAAGTTATTTTCCTATATATACAGTGACATTTTGGTTTTGCATAAAATCTCTGATACTTTTCTCACTTTTCTTAAATTCATCCCTATGACTTGATATAAACTTTTTGAGTGGGTAATTTCTACTTAAAAAATACCACTAAATTTTTAGGTGAGTCAGGAACAGTTTTTAATCCTTATCTTTAAGAGCATTAAATATGCATCCAAAATTAGAATACATACATTTTCACATTGACTTCACATCTTATGAACTGATTAACAATTATAGATTTTGAAAAATAAGAACATGTAAAGGGTGTACCAAAACCTCTGGGAAAATATAGAAACAAATTTTTTGAAAAACAAACAACAAAAATGGATTCAAGAGTCAATCAAAAATTTTCTTTGCATCTGATTTATAATATATTCTGTCTACATTCTACATTCTCCTCATTTTCTCAGTGGATGTTAGAGGGTTTTTTTTTTTTTTTTTTGCCTTTTTGTTTAAAATTTTATGCTTCACACTTAAAAAGGTATTTCTGCAGCACAACAATTGGACCATTCTAAACAGTTTCAATTTAGAGGAAAGGAAACAAATCCATAATTTGTTTAAATAAAGAGGGAATTTGGAGAGACAGCATTGTATTTGTATGTGTGTATGTGTGCCTCTGTCACGGAAACAATAATGATGTGATGAATTCTAGTTTCCTTGGAAACAGCACGGCCAAAGCAAATTGTGTATTCATAGTAGGATGCAGACCTCTTTAGAAACATAGCAGTATGGCACTGAGTATATTTTCCAGTAAGAAATTCAAGATAATTTTGCCTGTAGAAAGCCTAGTTTTATTCACAGATCCTGGGTTTTTCGGACCAACTCTATTTATGTTTTGCTGAAAGGAAGGGAGCCATTTACATTCATTTAACATGCCTCCATTCATTCACGAACATTTGTGGACTATTCTGGGCCACCGCAGGCACAGGCAATACTCCAAGGAACTGCTTGCTCCCTATGAGGGGCGGACCCACCATGGCATGGGAAAGTGTAGGGAAATCTCCACAGTCTTGAGACATAAGAAGGTTTAACAAGGCAAATTTTAAAAACCAAAAGAAATGTAGGAACAAGGCCAATCTGGAAATAGGTTGAAATGTATTCTTGAGGATTTGAGGGGATAAAAAGGTAAAATAATCAATTAGAAAACTTGTGCTATCACTAAAATATTATTTACAATTACAAGAACCTACTGCTTTTATTGACAATCAATGGATGTGATTTCTAATGACAAAGTCGCTTTGTGATTGAAAGGATGCAACTGCATGAGGAGCTGGGCCGAGGAGGCATGCCTGGCTTGTGTTCTGGCTCTCTCTTGGAAAGAGAGCCCAGGACTTCCCAAGGCAGTGTGTTTTTCTCCTTGGCCACTGCTGTTGAAGTACAAAGAGCCCTGACATTTTGCAGAACACACCCAGCTCCTCCCCAAAGCCACCTGGACACAGCCCTGCTCCTCATTGTGCGCTACGAATTTTCTCCAGGGAACTGTGGCCAGAGGAAGGGTGGCAAGTGAGATGTCTGCCTACTCCACTGCCTAGAACCATAAGAGGCTAGAGTTCAAATCGGTAATTTTACAACTAAAGGAATACTGACTCATCCTGGAAAGATGCTTCCACACATTAAGTTTGGGCCCCAAGCTCCAGAGTTTCATTCATTCCAGGATCCACCCATTCTGTTCTTTTTATAGGAAATTGGGAAGATGCTAGCTTCTCCAGCATCTGTACTAACGTTGGTTTGATGTGAACTCAGTGACTTGCACAAAGAAATATTTGAAATTATGATCAACAAGCCCATACAACTGGCACTCAAAGGTCATGCAGGTAAATTCAGTAACTGACGTGCTGCAGGGGTGGGGGTAGATGTCCGGAAGGTAGAGGGCCTACCCGGTTGCTTTCGCTCTTTGAACGGTCATTCTTCGCCTTGGCTGTCTTTTCTGCAAGTTTCTTCTGCCTTTGAGGACCTCTTCCAAAGAAAATGTAGTTGACAAAGGCATACTCCAGAAGGGCCAGGAACACAAAGACAAAGCAGCCCATCAGGTACATGTCAATGGCTTTGACGTAGGGAATTTTGGGCAAAGTTTCCCGAAGGTGCGTGTTGATGGTTGTCATCGTCAGCACAGTTGTGATCCCTAGGAAACAAACAGAGCTGTGAGTGGTCGTGGCTTTGCTGCACTGGTCTTCCCTTTTCACTTCCTTTTTATATGTTCTTAAGTAGCTGAAAGCATTTGGAGAACTTGACTGAATGTTACTAGGTGACTGGAACCAATAGTGCTTGCAGTGTGTCATGGGGACACCATGTCACTCTTCATAACAGCAGGGCAGCATTTCTACTCTGGGGAAGTGAGACCATGTGGGGCATTGCCTCCAACACACCCTACCAATAAAGAGAAGGATAGATATGTAGGAGAGCCATGAAGAAGGTACTCCTTATGAATGTTCAAAGAAATGGAAAGCATCCAGAATTCAACATGAAGCTAGTCAGCGTCTTGATAAGAAAGCTCCAGGAAGAAGAATGAATAGGAGGTGGTCAATGGTTGGAGATATGAGACCAACCATTCTGACAGAAGCTCAGCGATAATGCTTGTCAGAAGAAATAAATTCCAACTTTAGTGCTAATTGAAAGCAAGAGGAAAGAGAATTTTTTTTTTTTTTTTTTTGTCATTAAGGATGACATCAGTTCTCAGCTCAAAGATAAGAAAGCAGTCGGGACAAAGTTTCTGAGCACTGAACATGGCACAGCCATTTATTACCTTCCTTAACCAAGAGTCTGTACTATACATAACCTGCTCAGGAAATGTTTGCTTATATCAAGGGAAAATGGTGTTGTTCATATTACAGAATCTTGTCATACTCAGTGACAACTGATCAAGTCTTTTAATTTTTTTTGTAATTTTGTTAAATTCTTTATCTACATAAAGAATTTTATATATATATAGTGTGAATGATCTCATTACTTCCCTAATGGAACTCAGTTTAGTCTTTAAACTGAAGAGCCATATTTTGTAATTTTCCCTCACATGGTGATAGACTTTTTCACCCTCTCTAACCTAAAAATTAACTGTTGTACCTGAGGTGAAACACAGTGCAAGCCCAATAGGTCAGCACTCCTAAGATACAAGTTCTGGGTCACAGCCCAGCCACTCTACACACAGCCAACTCGCCAGTGGAGGGTTCAAATTTGTTAAACATCTTAGTTTGAAGCCCTCTGGATTCCTATCCCATCTTCAGAGGCATGAATTCTCAGCCTCTGTGTCCCATGTGAGGATCTTGAGACTCAGAGCTCAGTTTGCCTGTGCAGAGCTGAACTTCAGGGAAGAGAGCCAAGTTCTTATCTCCAACACATTGTCTCCACTGAGCTCTGAACTGCTACTAACAGCAGAGAAGAGAACTGAAGAATGGGGAAGCTATTTTTATGTGTAACTGCAAACCACGATTGCTTATGGAATGTATGGAAATCTAAGATGTTAGAATATTTTAAGAGTTTCCTTAATATCACATTCATGTGCACCTGGGAGACTTTTTAAAATTTGAACATGGCAATGGGATAATTACAGTTTACAAATAAATGAAAAAAAAAAAAATACCATGCAAATGCTACAAAATTAAGCATTCTTGACAGTATTCAAAATTTTTGTAATGTTGCTGCTGCTACTATTTTTTTCTCCTTCCAAATGGATTTGGGAAGCCTGAATGTGTTGCTTTAATTGGTATTCTGCCTCTCTAGCTGACAATTTTGAATGGGAATGTGTACACAGGCCTCAGTAGATGTCTCCAGGAAATGGGCTGAAAACTTAGGTGAGGACAAGTCAACACATCTCACAGGCTCTAAGCCTGGTCAATGAGATCCTGAAGAATGTGGGCTGGGCCCTGGCCCTAGGTCCATCAGCACAGGCTCAAGGAGTACCTTAATAAGATTCTGTAGTGAATGGTTGCTATAGTTTGGGTATGGCTTGATTATAACCACCCCTAAAGTTTCATGTGTTGAAAGCTTGGTCCCCACCCCCCCATGGCACTGTTGAGAAATGATGGAACCTTTAAGGGGTGGGGCCTTGTGGAAGTTTGTTAGGTGGTTGGGGCACTGACTTCAGAAGGGGTTAAGTAGTTCTCATGCACACAGTTCTTGAGAGAGTGGGTCATTATAAAAGGGCAAAACTGACTCCTCCCTGTTTTCTGGCTTCCTGTATGGCCATGTGACCTCTTCCTCTCATATGCACCACCACCACGATGCCATCAACCATGTGAAGTTGTCAAGGTAATCTTCATCAGGGCTAGGCAGAAGTTGGTGCCACGCTCTTAACATTTACTAAACAGTGAGCTAAATAAATATCTGTTCTTTATATATTACTCAGCCTCAGGTATTTCGGTATAGCAATGGAAAATGAACTAACACAGTTCTTCTGACTTTCCAATAGGGGTTCATATGAACTCTCAGTTTGCATTTGCAAATTTCTTCATCTGTTTTACCTGCTATCTAAGATATTGTGGAGAGTAAGGTACTATAGTGGTTCACAGCATGCAGAACAGAGCGATATGGCTCAGAACCAAAGTCCAACTCCAACTCAATTTTATCAGTTGCTCTTGAGAAGTCTAAGACAATGTCTTAAAAGCATTGGTTATGTGCTAATAAATGGTAACTGGCATTAATACTAACAACATTTCAGAAAACAATCATTCAGTGTCTTCTAGGTTTCCTGGACTTAAATTACTTTCTAGGGAGACACATCTGACTGAAGCACTGGCTGGGTGGTAGTGGCTTTCATGTTCTTTGCACATTCACCAGGCCATTATGATTTTTCTACTAATTGTTAGCCTCAATTTATTTCTCATTTAGATTATGCTAATGAAATACTATATTTCAAAAGCTGCATTTATAAAGATAACTATGAAACAAAAGTAGCATTTATGAGCATCATATAATCAAAACATTTTATTTCTCTTTCTTTTGATCTAAATAATGTGGCCTAAATTATACTACTGTACATTTCCACTCTTAAAAGACAGATACTGTTATTTTGGGATCACTGGACTTCAGGGTTTTGAGGGAGACCCTCTAATAACAAGGTTATACAGTGTGGTAGTTGCTAACACTATCAGTTCAATGTCTCTGGGGGTCAGACCCTGGATAACAGAAGCATAAAGTACTACAATGTACAGAGCAGCTGAGCACAGCTGGAAACACTGGAATAGGCCTCCAGTCTGCTCCTCACCCCCACCTATCAGTTTTCGGTCCTGCAGTACCTGGAGTCCAAGGGGAAACATTCCATAGAGGTCTTTGCTAAGCACCCCTCTGTCTGTGCAGATGCTGCACTGTCATGATCTCATTTGGAAATGAGATGTGTTCACGATAGTGCAGCCCTCTGGGATGAGTGCAATCAGCATTCCAAGTATTTCAAAGAGTGTGAAGCGAGACAAGATTCAGGGAGGACATGGGAGAATGGAGATTTCTCCAACACAAACCCCTAACCATGGCCATATCCTCTTCTGGAGGGATCCCTCAATAATAATAATAATGCTTACTTAGCTTTATTTTTTCTTAAAAAATACATGGTGTTTATAATGTAGTAGACCAAATAACTCTTCCATGTTGTGTTTATCGGCACATTAGGAGTTACAGTAGTCCCCCTTCATCCACAAAGGATATATTCCAAGACCAACAGTGGATGCCTGAAGTCATAGATAGTGCTGACCTCTGTGTTTTTCCTATATGTGCACACCTCTGGCAATGTTTTAATTTATAAGTTAAGCACACGAAGAGATTAGCTACAACAGTAATAAAAGAGAACGATTATAACAGTACATTGTAATAAAAGTTATTTAAAACACGAATTGTTTATTTCTGGAATTTCTAATTTAATATTTTCAAATCACAGTTGATATGGTTAACCAAGACGACAGAAAGGGAAGACCTAGATAAGGGGGTACAGGGGCACCTGCTTGTCACAGGAGAGGCCCTAGAGTTAGAATAACTAGACTGACTTCTCTCTTCTGACTCTTAGTAATTTTGTGACTTCATATTCCTGCTCTGTAAAATGGGAGCAATTAGACTGCCTTTGCTGCAATGGATCTTCTGCAGAATAGGTGACTATACTAATGGACTTAGCAGAAAATACAACACTAATGCATTTGATAAGTTTCAGCCTTATCTTTGCTGCTGTTGTTTGATGATGATGATGATGATGATATTATTCTATGTTCACGACCTTATGACATACTTTCTTTAGCCAATTGGGTTAACTAATAACTGCAGACAGATTTAAGATAGGCCTGATGCTGGTGGGAGGGACAGAGGGGATAAGTGTGCTGTCCAAAGCTGATAGCAGGACCTGGACCTGTTGGATGCTTGCCTGAAAGACCCTGCGGCACTGAGATCATGGCTGTTGTGTTGACCTCTGGGCCTCAGGTTAATGAATCATAAATGTCTACTCACTCGTGCCTCTCAGCCTGCCTCTCCGATCTCTAACCTGGAGGAACCTGATAGTACTATAGGGGTGAAATCTTAGAAACTCCATCCAGAACATTTCTTCCTCCCCACAAAGCCACAGAGACATGATTTAGGCCGGAAATAATAATGCTGTGTCAAGAAAAAGTAGAATCTACTGTCATATATCATAATGAGGTTGAGTTGATTACAATCCATTTTGGATAGATTACCTGTTTTATCTGTTTCATATGGTGGAAGACAATAGTTTACAAGTAAGAAGGTATAGAATTTGTGGTGGCTGGGAAACTTAGAGATTGACATTTTCAGTACACCTCACCTCTGATGATGCCAGATAATTATGGCTCTTTGTTGCTCATGTTTCCCTAATGCCTGCAGTTAATGACAAAATTCCTGCAGATTCACTCTGAAGCTAGGGAAGTTTCAGCTTCAGCTTTCTACTTGCACAGGCCTCTTCTAGGTCCCGGGAGGAGTCCCAGCAATCTTGCATTTACATGTTTTGACTTGTTTTTCTTAAAAGGAGCAACCTAAAATTGTATAAGCAAAAAGTTCCACAAAATTTGGATCTGCTCCTACTAATTCACTGTATCTCTGACTTTTGCAAATGAGAAAAATGAAAATAGTTTAAAAAGATTAATCTAGAAATATTAAAATGAAAAACAAGTAAAATCTACATAAGACTGAGGTTACAGTGCAATCTCTTCAGGCTGTGGTGAAATATTAGAAAATTTTAAAAGAGAGTTTTGCTTGCCATACTCATTAGAAATACATAACAATTCATGCAAGGTTTTTCTTAGTTTTTTGATACTTTATTGTTAAAGGTTTTTTTTTTTTTTTAATTCATCTAAACACCTGTAGGAATAACCACCTGAATTTTTTTCCTCAAACTATATATATTTATGTGCTCTTTCCTGGGGATAAAGTCTAATCTTCAAGACAACTGTGCAAGTCACAAGACACACACACACACACACACACACACACATACACACACACATACATGCTCTTAGAAAAAAAATGATAATCAATGTAAGGTCCTGGGGAATGTTGATAAACAGGAAAATGAATGCAAGATGGAAAATTTGAACCCAGAATTTTTATGCTTTTCTGTTAGATACTTTACCAGCAAGAGTGTTGATAATGCTTTTCCACCAATTTTTTAAAGTACTCTTGTTAATTTCATTTTCAGGAATTAAATCCAATCCCACCAAAGGAATGAATGAACTAGAGATTGCTCATCAGCTCTGTACTTACCTAAAATGTATTCAAATATTTATTTTGTTCATGAAGTTTCATAATAATTAGCTGAGTAGAGAATACTTCTGAAAATGTAAGCCTTCTCTTAAAAAATCAATATTAAAAAATAATATTGGAACCTCTAAGATATATTGTACATCAGCTAATACTCCAGGTGCCAAATAACCAAGGGTCAATAAAGATCACTAAGATTCTTGGGAACCACTCAGAATCTAATTGGCTATTCTAATGCTCATTAAATTGTGTAATTCCAATTATATGCTATAGTATTTGACTATTTTTCTTACTTAAAAAAGAATACACAATTAATCAAGTCTGCTTTCTGGGCCATGGAATAATTTTGAGCAGGAGATGTTAATCCTAGCTTTAAAATTAGTGTCAAAAATAGTTGTATTATGCAAATATTCTGCAAGCATATTTTCCCTTTCATGGGCATGGAAATTCACATTTGAGCCTGATAATTAAATTAACACATCAAGGGAATCGTGCGTGAAATTAGTGTTTCAAGATAAAAAAAAGTAACTGTATGGGCAAGACTGGTGTCAGGATGTCAAAAAGTCGTCACTGCACTATAGCCTCTCCCTTAATACTGTAATGACACGGTCACTTCACACTTTAGATACTGGTTAAAAGCAGCACATACCGAGGGCAACTCGAGCTGCAGATGCGTCATAGTTAATCCAGAAAGACACCCATGAGAGGATCGTGATCAGTATTGAGGGCATGTAAGTCTGAAGAATGAAGTATCCAATGTTCCTCTTCAGCCGAAAACTCAGTGAGAGTCGAGGATAGGCACCTGTAGTAAACAGACAAGGATATTATGCTGGTGAAGAGACGAAACAGACACGGGTTTGCTTTGACTTCCATGGGTCAACACCATGCATCAGGAAAGACCAAGGACTGAGGGTCAATCCACAACCTCCGGCTGTGCTTCTGTCTGCCCGAAGGTATTTATAGAAGTGAGAGGGGAATACATTTTAGTTTATTTTTAAAGATAATAATGAGGATATTCTTCTAAGGCTAAATGCTCAGCTGAGAACTGTCCCTGGGAAAACTTTGGGGAAGTTTTTAACTTAGAATACAGAATAATGCCAAATATCTTGTTTATTTTTTCATGGATGACTGTCCCCTTCTTATCCATTGTTGACGAGGGAGATTCAACTTAAGGCTTTACTGGGCAAAACAACTTCTATCAGTCATCCAGAGGACTCTGAGCATAGGCACTGGAGTCACTGACCCGAGACCAACTGAGGTAGCTCAAGGGCACCCTGAGGACTGGAGGGGAAGAGAAGTTCAGTTCCACGTAGAGCAACAATGTACACTGACATGTTCTGCTCTGGCCACAGAAAAGGCACTAAGGAGCTCCTCAGAGAAATACTTGTCCATTTTCTTATTCTTTTCTCTTTCTTTTGGGGGATGCTAGGGATTAAAGCCAGGGCCTTGCACATGCTGGGCAAGCACTCTACCACTGAGCTACATCCCCAACCTCCGCCCATTTTCTTATATGCAGAATCCAGCAGTAAATCTCAGGTGTTTACATTCAGCTAGCACATCTTGGAATCCTACATTACCACCATTATAGAGTGAGAAGATAGCCCATTTGGGAAGTCATGTATAATGTTATATTTGTCTTTTATCTCCTGGAGTCTAACAAAACTGTTTGAAGGTCTATTCATGAAAACTCAGTGGCTTTCTCCAACTACCAACTTTCTTGACACCTGTTCCTCTTTCACTATGGGTGGTCCCCTTTTCCTGAGATTGCCTCTACCCTAAGCTTCAGGAGACCTTGCCTTTCTTATCCCTTCTGTAAGACTGACAGATTCCTATTTTCCTCCTGCCCCCAAATACATGCATTTTCCAGAAGTTATTCCATGTCCTTATCTGTGTTTATCACTGCATTCTTTTCATTAGCAGTCTGATTCACTCATATAAATATTACCTTTATGTAGAAGATGAATGGTTTTATAGCCTGGCTTCCTATTTTATTATCATCCACACTTTCAGCCAGGATTATATAAAAGAGGAAAGAAATCACCTAATAAACTTAACACAAAGTTTAATGACTTGGGGAATTTCTTCCAGTCTTTTCTTGTGAGTGTTTATGTGTGTGTGTGTGCGTGTACAGTTTCTTCTGCAAGGCTCTGGTCACATGCATGTATCACATTGTCATTATCACATAAATATTTTCATGGCTGTCACAATTTGTGTGTAAACACAATTTCAAATTTTTCATCAAATGTATGCAATATGAAATCTATAGTTTATAAATACCAATTCCTCAATGCTATAGATTCAGGTGATTTCCATTTTTATAAAACCATAAACATCTATGAACAGAGCTCTTTTGATACATTTAGACTTATTTCCTTAGGATAAATATGCCAAAAGATGACTTTCTAAGCCAGAGTTTAAGGTTTTTACATATACTATTGAATTTCTTTGCAAAAGAATCATACCAATATACACTGCCACTATCAGCACTTTATAAAAGCACCTATCTTGCCTTGGAAACATGTCAATAATGTACATCTCTTACCTTTTACTAATTCTCAGGAGAAACAAATGTGTCCCTTTGATTAACTTCTTCAAATATTTTGCTTGTCTTCTGTATTTAATTTTACATCTCATAATTAATGTTTCTCATTTCTTTTTCCTCTTACTGTTTTTACCTTTTTAGTTAGTTTTTCATATACTAATCCATACTTATATCATCTGCAAGTATTTTCCCAGTTATTCATTTTAAAACGTAAAACAGTTTTAAGTGGAGGCCATCTAGATGCTTAAATTTTTGCATGTAATTGCATTATCCATTTCACTTCTTTTCTTGTGATTTTTAAAACTCGTTCTAAGGTTTATATAAATTCACAACAGAAATCTATCCACAAACCTATTTTGAGGGTTGGCAATTATCAGTTTGACACAAGATAAAATATAGAGTAAATTTTTGTTCCATAAGCAACCAATGTTTTCAAACACCATTAATGGAATAAAGCTTCCTTCTTCATGGATTTAATACACCTCTATTGTTCTACATTCCATTCCATGTAAACATGGAACAGTAGCATGATGTGCTATTTGAGAACCATTACCACAGGTCTTGCCATCTCTAGGCCTCTAACTCTGCCCCGTCCATACATTTCAGAAGCACAGCATTGACACACACTGTCATCCCAGACTCAAAAATAACTGTAGATCTTCTCTCTGTTGATTCAAACTCATTGTTCTTAAAATAATGTCTTCTCTTATCCATATTTCAAGGCCTTGATCAAATGCTACATCTTCCATGATTGCTTTCTTCCTCCTCCCTCCAAATGTAAATGATCACTTTCTTGAATTATTTTCTTTCTTATTAAAAATATAATTATAGCCAGGCCGGCTGGCACATGCCTGTAATCTTAGCCCTTTGGGAGGTGGAGGCAGGAGAATCATGAGTTCAAAGCCAGCCTCAGCAACGGCAAGGCGTTAAGCAACTTATGTAGACCCTGCCTCTACATAAAACACAAAATAAGGTTGGAGATCTGGCTCAGTGGTGGAGTACCCCTGAGTTCAATCCCTGTTACCAAAACAAACAAACAAAAGTATAATTATTATTGTATACCATGGTAGAATCTTCCTTAGTAAGCTGTACAGTCCCCAGGGCTGAATTTGTGAAATACTATATTTTTTCACATGCTGCAACATCTAAGTAAATGCCTAAACTATGACAGGTTGTGAATTAATACACTCATCTACTAAAAGAATAAAAATAGGAATATTTAGTTTATTTATGTGACTCTTTAGTTGAGTCTTTTAGTTTAGTTTGAGTTTAGTATGCAAAATATTCAATATATTTATTGAATCTTAGTGCTTCAATACTTCCTGTCACATTCCATTGGCCAGAACAAGTCTTATTGCCAATCCTTATATTATCAATGATAATATTTAATGCTCTTCCAGAGAAAGGCAACAAATGTTTTTGAATGACAATGAAATTGACTGTATTTCCCAACTTTCCATTTTCCAAAGTCATGTTTCTTAACACTTTTCAAAGTACATACTCAGTAACACTGTTCCAATGGAAGCCGAACTTGACATCCATGCAATAAAGTACCACTGACACTGTTGGAAAACTTGCCCCTGGAACATGGGGGATAATGACAGACTGCATAGTCAAAATCTATGCAGTGGATGGTTCAAGATCTTTAAGAAGAGAATATTCATCAAAATTCAAAAACATGAACCTGGAAATTTACCATTATACTCATAGCACAGAACTTAGAATTAAGAAAATGTACCATTTTCTTCTGTGTTTGGCAGAAATATTCCACTCGTTAAAAGTAAAATGCTACTTCAAATCAGCAAAAGTTTTAGGCATTCATCATATACCCCACAGATCCTGTTCCTGATCTAAGGTGGGAAGAGTGAGTAGAGCAAGCAACAAGGAGGAATGAGAGAATAATCAATGCTCTCAACTAGCTCATATACTAACCTGGGAAAGCTGAAATATGTGCTACGCTGAGGATACAAACATATCTTGGGGCATGTGAATGAGTGGTTAGGAAAGATATCACTTCTGTGGATGAGCTGCTCATGGTGGGAAAGCATTTCTTCAGGCAAGAAAGGAGAACTTCCAATGTTAAAAACCCAGAAGAGCCAAGAAAGAGAAAGAGAGAGAGAGAGAGAGAGAGAGAGAGAGAGAGAGAGAGAGAGAGAGAGAGTGTGTGAGAGAGAGAGAGAGAGTAAGCAAGCTCAGAATGTGAGTAAACACCAGAATTGTCAGAGAAATAGATCTATTCTTCTATGCAAAGGCTTTCACTACTTGATATGCATCTTAAAGAGTACATAAAAGTCTTTTTGTATATCTGTTAAAGAACATCCTAGTGCTGGCAAGAAGGAATACTCTGATATATTCTATATCTGTGGGGAAAAAACTCCCAAAAGATCGTAGTTAGTGGCTAATAATTTGAACTTGAGAAAAGGTGAGTCAGCTATACATAGACATACCCTTCAAAACAGAAACTCTAAAATTACTACAGACTGCACTAAAGCCCTAATGCCTGTGTAGCAATGCAGATATGGCCAGAACCCCAGTAAATGCTGAGCCAACAGGCAGAGGCACAGCCCCTAAACACAAGAGCATCGTTCCAAGTCAGGGCTTCCTTGGCAAAACCATCTAGTGAAGATGCTGATCTCAACCTTTTCTCCTCAGATTCATTAAAAGTTATGCCAAAAACCAGGCTCTGGATCTCTAATCCAGTCTAAATTTATATCACTCTCTAGGCATTAATATTTTTGAAGACTTATTAAAAATGTGCACAATGAGCATCATGCCAGCTTTGCAGAGTGATAAGAGTCACTCCAGTGTATCTGTAAAGTAAAAAGTTGACATTTTAGCAACTGCTGCAGAACTAACCTATGCACACATGCCTCTTTCTCATCAAGGCAGCAGCTGTGGGGCTCTCCCCTATTGCCTAGGAAGCTCTCAGTGTCAGTCTGGGATCCTTTATCATGCTGTCTTATTCATTAATAATCTACTCTATAATACAGCCTAAAATTAATAAATAGTGCTATTGATTTTCTCATTGCCATTACTAGTCACTTTATTATATATTGAGAAAAATCTGTCAAGGAAAAGAAATATATGAAATAGATGGGGAAGGGAGGGAGGGAGAGGGAGGGGGGGGGAGAGAGATAGATATCACCCTGCACACAGAATTAGAGCTAAAACACATCTCAGGCAGGCAGGGTATGTCCTTTTGATCCTCCACAGTAAAGACCAGAGTGCTGAACTACATGATATTCCAACAAAGAAAAAGGTGTTTGAACAACCCAGCCTCATGCTCTATTTGGGATATTCCTGTTTGGGAGGCTGACCATCCTCTTACACACTGTTTCCTTGCTTATAAAATGCTGAGCCAACAGGCAGAGAGGTACAGCCCCCTGAACACAAGTCGTTCCAAGTCAGGGCTTCCTCTTAGACCCTGTGTTCCCTTGCATGTAAAATCAAGGCAAGAATTCAATGAATGACAAAAGAAAGAAATAGATAAGTTATAATTTATCAAAATTAAAACCTTTTATGTTGCAAAGGATACCAACAAGAAAGTAAAAAAAAACAACCCACAGAATAGAAAGAAAATATTTGCAAATCATACATCTGATAAACTGCATGTAGAATACATTAAAAATGCTTACAAAAAAGATAAATTAAAAAATGGAAAAGAGCTTGGAATAGATACTTTTCCAAAGAAGATAGATAAATGCTTGAACAGATACTTCTCCAAAGAAGATATATGAAAGGGCAATAAACACATGAAAAGAAACCTAATATTATTACTCATTAGGGAAATGGAAATTAAAATCACAATAAGATATCCCATCATACCCATTAGGATTGCTACAATCAAAAAGACAGATATGTGTTGGTGAGTATGTGAAGAAATTAGATCTCTCAGATGCTGCTGTTGGGAATATAAAATGGTGCCATCTCTTCAGATTACAGCCTGACAGTTCCTCAAAGGGTTATAGTGTCATATGACCTAGTAATTCCACACCAAAGTACGAGTTCATTTCCTGAAATTCCTACCAGCTTAAAAAAAAAAATGCAAACAACCCAAATGTTCACTAACTGATAAATGGATAAACAAAATGTGGGGTATTCATACAATGGACTATATTATTCAGCCATAGAAAAGAATGAAGGACTAGTTTTTACAACGTCATGAATGAAATTTGAAAATATCATGCTAAGTGAAATAAGCCAGTCACAAAGACTAAATAACATGAGTCCATTTATAGGAAATGTGTATAATAGGCCAGTCCACAGAAACAAACTAGATTAATGTGGGGAAAGCAGGTTGAGGGACATGCCTGCTATAAAGGGTACATGGTTTCCTTTCAGAGTGATAAAAATATCCTAAAATTTACTGTGGTCACGGTTGCAAAGCTATAAATACACTAACCAGTATTCATTTATATATTTTTAAATGAGTAAATTATTTATTATGTAAATTATATCTCAATAAATCTGTTATAAAGAAAAATACCTACTATATACTATTGGCAATCATTGGGCTTAATTCATATCAAGTATGATATGAATTATATATTATCTAGTCAAAAATTGAAATCATGCATTTAAAAATGCACCTTTCTTCTTCCTTTTATTTCCTTCCTTCTTTGGTAACTTCTGTGTTCAGAATTCTGTAATCAATGTGGTCTCATCATTGAACATATTTTAGATATATGGAGGTCTTAAAGGCAACTCCAGAATATTAAGGTAGATAAGAATTATTTTTTGTGAAGATGTAGGGCAATGAATTTTCTTTCAAATCTGTCCTCTGTAGTGAGACATGTCAGGAGCTCTTAAATTGATTTCACAGCAACAAGTTGAGATAGTAAAACATTTTTTTTTTTTTGCAGTGGGAAGCAACATGATCTGGGTCTACCATTTTGGATAAAGGGATTAGAGGCGTATCTAGCTAGGAGGCATGGGTGAATGGTCTCTAAGGATCTTCCAACAAAACAAAATAGGGAAAAATAGGAGAAAAGAATGGATTTATCTATAGAATTTGAGGTTAAAATAAATTATAAATAAGATGCAAATGGTTATTTTGTCTTTTACTATTTAATACCTAATCCATGCCTATAACATCTTTCTTTATAGGTCCAATGGGCAACAATTTGACCACAAAACTTTAGTTTAGTAATCCTGAATGGTCTATTAAAGAGAAATTTAAGTTCATGAATTAATGGTACGATATATGGACTTTAAAAAATACATAATTTTTCATAGTCACTAGTATATAAGCAAAAACAGCATTTTGGAAATTGATTTTCAAAGATTAGAAAATTCATATCTTTTAACTGAAATGCTTCATCATCATTCATTTTGGACTCTTCTTTGCCTTTCTTCTAGTCTTGGCCAAAGTATTTTGAAACAAAGTCAGAATATATTATTATCCAAATATACAACAGAAAAAAGGAAGAGAAAAAGAAATAGCACATAATTAAATAAGCATATTAAAAAATCATACATCACAAACTTTGCTAGTCTGCATGTCGCACATTCCGAGTCAGTACAAAACCCACAGTTCCAAACTACTGATCCATATGTCCACAGTGATATTTATTGGTTTGATTGCTATCAAAGTATATTTGTTTATATTTGTTGAAATAAATTTAATTCAGTGCTTTTAAAATCTCATTCCTTTACCTGTCTTTTATTCTAGTGCTTTGCATACATTTTCATAGCTAGTTACCATTACAACCAAAGACTGATTTCCTGACAATGAGTTTTAAAGTACTTTCCTTAAGAGTACACTATTCTGGATAAATGCTTCCTCTATGTAATATTGTCAGAAAAATACAGAATTAAATGATTCATATTTCCTAAAATGTGAATATTAGAAATGTTTCCTAAATTTTCTTCTCTTTCTCCTTTCAAGTATTAATAACCCAATTTAATAAGAATTAGATATTGAAATAACTATAAATACTTCTGGACAAATAAAGAGGGCCAGGATCAAAGCATACTGGTTAAGTGTTGTGGAATAGATAACTCATACCTAGCTAATCCTCCATATCTCTGGGGGTCTGGTTCTTGAACCCTCACAGGAAAAAAAAAATTGATTTACACTCAAATCCCTTATACAACATAGTGTAGTGTTTACACAGAACCTACACACATCCTTTGGTACACTTTAAATCATCTCTAGATTATTACTGATGTCCAATACTGTACTGTAAAGAGAATAATGACAAAGCAAATATCTTCACATGTCCAGCATAAATGTTGTTTTTTCTGAATATTCTTGATCCTTGGTTAAATTCACAGATGTGGAATCCACAAATATGGGGAGGTCTAACTGTATTGGAAATGATTGGGAAACGTGGACAAATGTAAAATACATCTCTTTGAAGTCATGGGATAGAAAACAAATCCGTAAAAAATCTGTACCAAAATCTGGGAAAGGAAACAGAGAGAGGACAGAAATAGCTGTAGCATTAGAAGAGGAAGATGAGAAGCTCAGAAGAGCATCTGATAGATTGCAGCAAAAACTGGGGACAGAGGTGATGAAGAAGGGGAGTCACATTAAATCCTTTGTACTTTGGATTAGTTACACTTGTACACAGAGCTTTATTCAAAATGTAAAGATAAAGCAAAAGGACTTACGTACATACAAAGACTAAATCAGAATTATCTTGAGTCCCAGAAAGGAGTGAAGCTTACACTCAATGCCTCTCTCTGAAAGATGTCAGCAAGAAATTCCCAGGGTGAAGCATGAGGAGAAAATAAAATAAAAAATACAGGAAGAAGGATATATAGATGATACAGTAGACTTAACACATGTGTAATTGGAATTATAGGAGAAGAGGAGAGAGAGAATGAAGCAAGTGCAGTATTTGAAATGATGATGACTAATGGTGATCTCAAACTGCTGAGAAATCTCCAGCCAAAGATTCAAGATCCATAAACCCTAAGAAGAATAATTATAGAGAGAACAATGATTTGGGCATTATCATAATGCCAATGAAAACCAGACAAAGAGAAAAAACATGAAGGTACCTACAGGGGAAAGAAAAATAGATTATTTTCAAAGCAGCACCAATTAGACCTACGAGAAATTTCTCAATGGAAATAATGGAATCTAGGGACAATGAAACAGTATCTTCAAACAAAACATGCCAACATAAATTTCCATCACCAACAAGCACATCTTTCATGAGAAAATCATAGTAGGTCAAACCTGTACAGAGATGAAAAAATAATAATAATAAACAAATAAGATATCTGTTTCCAGGAGATTACATTCTCGAAATGTCCTTCCTTAGGCAGAAGGAACACATTCAGAGAGAATGACTTGGAGAAAAGACAGAATAAATAACAAAGACTTACCTAATTATGTCTAAATTAACATTTACTGCATTTAACAATAATATTGTGTGGGTTCTGAAGAGCACATAAATTATGATAGAGAATGACAATACCAAATGGAAATTAGAATGAGGAAATACAGAGTGAAAGTACATTCCAGTCCTTACATTGTTTGTGACAAGTAAAAGTTTCATCTCAAAGAAATTATAAAAAATAATAAGTATGTTTGAAAGGCCCTTCAATACAAAATCACTGTTTTCTTACCAATATGTAAAACTCAGAAATTACATTTAAAATATTTTACTATTTATAGCATCAGAAAGTATCAAATATCTGGGACAATTTCACAAGAATGTGCAAGATTTGTAAACAGACAACTATAAGATGGTATTAAGACAAATTAAAGACCTAAATTAATGGAGAGAAAAAATACGAACAAATTGGAGGAATTATACTTATGTCACTTTTCACTAATGCAGTCCTAATAAAATGCCAAACCATATTTACATGAAAATTAGTGATCTGACTATGAAATTTTTAGAGAAATGAAAAAGGCTGAGAATAAATAAGCCATGAATAAACAGAATAAATAAAAAGAAAAGAAATATCTGCTCTACTTAAAGGAGATAACACAGCAAGGACCATGATGTACAAAGATGAATAAACAAACCAGCAGCTCAGAACAGAAAGTCCAAATGCATATGTAGACACAAAACTATGACAAAGGTGTTACTTGCAGAGCAATGGTGTTTGGGGAAAACAAAATGAAAACTGATCTATACAGCACAGTTTTCACAATAAATAAGTCAATAAATAAATAAATAATTTCAGAAGGGCTATAGTTCCAAATGTAAAAGCATTTTTTGGTGACATATATACCTACAATAAAGTTCCATATGCAATGTATAAATAATTCCAATACATTAATAAGAAAACAACAGACAATTCACAAAGAAGCTTGCACGGGAATTCACAAAAAAATGTATCTCCAAACAGGCTGTCAGGAAAGGAACTTAATCTTACTAGTAATTAGGGAAGTGGAAGTTAAAACCACAAGCTAGTACCCAACCCTCAGCAGACGATGTCCTTGTCAAGCGTTGGCAAGGAGAGAGGCAAAGGGAACTCTCATGCATTACTCACTCTGAGTGTAACTTGGTACGGTCACTTTGGAAAATGGTTTTGCATATCTGATTAAATTTGAAGGCTCACAATTTTACTTTTAGGTGTGTACTTAACATTTATATGTGTATATGTTTACAAAAAGACAGGTACGAGAACGTTCATCTTAGCATTATTCATTCTTGTGCAAAAGCAGCAGAATGGATAAACCGTGACTTATTTAAACAGTAGTA